>PVIR01003887.1:54311-84102 GCA_004026965.1 Petromus typicus | reverse complement strand
AAGAGTTAGATCAAGTTTTAGTCTTTGGCAAGTTAAAGCCCAGTTTTGCCAGCACCATTTGTTAAAAAGGCTATATTTCCTCCATTGAGGATTTTTGTCTCCTTTGTCAAAGATGAGGTGGCTCAGTCTATCTGGAGTAGTTTCTGGATCTTCTAGTCTACTTCACTGATCCTCGGATCTGTTACTTTGCCAGTACAATGCAGTTTTTATCACAGTAGCTTTATAGTATAGTTTCAGGTTCAGAGTTGTAATATCCCCTGACCATGTCCCTGTTGCTTAGAATTGCTTTGGCTATTTTAGGTCTTTTGTGGTTCCAGATGAAAGTTTGGATGTTTTTCTCTAGATCTGTGAAATATGCTGTTGGAATTTGAATCGGGATTGCGTTGAATGTGTAGAGTAGTTTTGGGAGTATAGCCATTTTGACAATATTGGTTCTTCCTACCCAGGAGCAAGGTATGTCTTTCCATTTTTTGATATCATCTTCTATCTCCTTTTTTAGAGTGCTATAGTTTTCAGAGTAGAGGTCTTTCACCTCCTTTGTTAGATTGATTCCTAGGTATTTTACCTTTTTGGAGTGCTATTGTGAAAGGGACTGACTCTCCAATTTCTATCTCAGTAGGTCTACTGTTTGTGTATACAAAGGCTATTGATTTTTGAACATTGACCTTGTAACCAGCTACACAGCTAAAATTGGCGATTAGGTCCAGCAGTTTTTTAATTGAGTTTGTAGGATCCTCTAGATAGAGTATCATGTCGTCAGCAAATAATGACAATTTAACTTCTTCTTTTCCAATCTTTATTCCTTTTATTTCTTTCTCTTGCCTAATTGCTACGGCTAATATTTCCAGAACTATATAGAACAGAAGTGGTAAGAGAGGACACCCTTGTCTTGTTCCTGATCTTAGTGTGAAAGGTTTCAATTTTTGACCGTATAGTATGATACTGGCTGAAGGTTTCTCGTAGATAGCTTTTATTAGTTTGAGATGCAGACCATATATTCCGATCTTCTGTAGAGTTTTGAACATAAATGGGTGTTGTCCTTTGTAAAATGCTTTTTCTGCATCAATTGTGATGACCATATGATTTTGTCCTTAAGCCTGTTAATATAGTGTATAACATTTATTGATTTCCTTATGTTGAACCATCCTTGCATCCCTGGGATGAATCCAACTTGGTTAGGGTGTATAATCTTTTTGATAATTCTCTGTATTCTGTTTGCCAGGATCTTATTGAAGATTTTAGCATTGATGCTCATTAGAAATATTGGTCTGTAGTTCTCTTTTTTGGTTGGGTCTTTTTCTGCTTTTGGAATCAGGGTAATGGTTGCTTCCAGGAATGAGTTTGGGAGTACTGCTTCCTTTTCAATTTCATTGAAGAGTTTCAGAAATAGAAGCACTAACTGTTCTTTAAAAGTTTTATAGAATTCAGCAGTAAAACCGTCAGGTCCAGGGATTTTCTTTGTTGGCAAGTTTTTAATTACATTTTCAATTTCACAGATTGTTATTGGGGCATTTAGCATTTCTATATCTTCTTTATTCAGCTTTGGGAGTTCATATGTGTCTAGGAATCTATCCATTTCTTCTACATTTTCCATTTTATTGAACTATAAATTTTCAAAGTAGGTGTTTATTATCCTCTGGACTTCCTCTGGGTCGGTAGTAATTTCTCCGTTCTCATTCCTAATAGCATAGATATGGCCCTTTTCCTTCCTTTGTTTAATGAGTTTGGCTAAGGGTGTATCAATTTTGCTTATCCTCTTAAAGAAAAAACTTTTGGATTCATTGATTTTTTGAACCATTCTCTTGTTTTCTATTATATCAATTTCTGCCCTGGTCCTTATAATTTCTTGCCTAGTGCAAGCTTTAGGTTTGTTTTTGCTCCTCTGTTTCTAGTCGCTTGAGGTTCAGCATTAAATTGTTTATTTGAGCTTGCTCCGTTTTCTGGATGTAGGATTTCACTGCTATGAATTTTCCTCATAGAACTGCTTTCATTGTGTCCCATAATTTCTATATGTTGTACTGGGGTTATTGTTTAGTTGTAAGAACTGCTCAATTTATTCTCTAATTTCTTCTATGACCCATTGGTTGGTAAGCACAGTGTTGTTCAGTTTCCATGTTTTTGTGAAGATCCTGGGCTTTCCTTTGCTATTCAACTCTAATTTCAGGGCACTATGGTCCGACAGTATACAAGGGATAACTTCAATCCCTTTATATTTGCTTAAACCTGTTCTATGAATGAGCACATGGTCTATTTTGGAGAATGATCCATGAGTAGCTGAGAAGAATGTGAATTCTGACTTTGTGGGGTGCAATAGTCTGTAGGCATCTATTAAGTCCATTTGCTGAAGAGTCTGGTTGAGTTCCAGGATTTCCTTAGTGACTTTTTGTCCAGTCGATCTGTCTCTTTGTCACAGTGGAAACAAGGCAACCTAGATGAAGACCATCTCATATCTAATTTCATTCATCTATTTGTATACTAGTCTCTGCATCTGTCCATTTCAGGTGCATGGCAAAATCAATTTTCATTTTCACTTTATATTTTGAAATATTTACTAGATCATTCCTATCAGCTTATGTAGTTTGATTTTCCAATAACACACATCTCAAAGTTCTTTTCTCTCTTTCCCATACACTCCTACTCCTATCTTTTCCCGCTTTTTTGCAGTAGACATGATTGTTTCATTTTTCCAGTTTTTTTCTTCATCTTTCTGTTAAACATGCCCTAGTCATCTTTATGCTGAATTTTTTCAACAGCAGATTAAGATCACCAGAGATCACTGTCTTAGTAACTTCTGTTTGCATTTCTCACCCTAACCATCCCTACACTTCTCAGTTTTTACAGTTCTCATTTTTCCTCTCCAGAAACACTTTGAGTTGAGTGGCTGTACCACATATACCTTTGCTTTTCCTCTTTTCTACTTCTTTCTGATAGACTAGGCAGGTAGCTAGAGATGAACAAGACCTGAGAAAAAGATAAGTGGGCTGGTAAGGAAATTTCAGACCCCTGTCTGAAAATCCAGAGCTTGTGCACTAGGTCATGGTTTCCTATGCAGCGCTTATGGAGCAATTCAGGTACTGGCTTATGTGGGTGTGTAATGTCTGCAGTCAATTCTGCATATTGGTGGGGGAGCAAATCGAGGTTAGGCTCACACCAGATCAGTTTATCTTCAGAGCAAATATTTACCTTGTGGTTCTAACTCACCCTGCAGGGGAATGGTTTCCATAGTAACTCTGGCCAAGAGCTACATGAGATCAAAAACTCTATAGCACGGTAGTCTCAATGCCAGTTAGAGAAAGCTTGACTAGACGCTATGCCAACCAATCCCTCAGGTTCTGGAAACAAAAGGAAACTAGTACTCCTCTTGCTTGTCCCTTGAGTCTCCTGCTTCCATCTTTCTCTAATGTACTATACTAAGATAGGTAAGTGTTAGCTACCTGGGCTCCCATTTTGAGAGCATCTATCCTTAATTGTTTTTCCTAAGAAAGTATTATTTGTGTCATTCTATAAACTGCTTGATAACCTTTTGATTTGTTGGTTGTATGTTTTGTTGTGACCCTCATCACCAATTTGTCTGAGAAGAATCTAAGAGCAACATACAGTAACTCAACACAGAAAAAGAGACCTAAAAGGCAGCACAGTTCACCCTACTCTTTTACCAGACACACACACACACACACACACACACACACACACACACATTAATGATATGCTATATGTCAGTTTAGTGAATTATGATCTTCTGTATCTGTCCTCACTGCCTTGAAAACTCTATGCAGATGACTAAATTTAAGGTAAGTATATGGGAAGGGCTGCAAAACTGACAATTTTTGACAGGTATTTGCCATAAATTAACTCTAAGCTTTTAAATATAAGCATCTAGTCTACATATCTATGACAATGGCTGGCCAAAACAAATTTTCAATTAAATACTGTCAACCTTGAATTACTATCTAGAAAGACAGGAATGTTATTTTATTTATTATCTTCTCCAAAGCCTAGTATTTTTCATAGAAGATATACTTAAGAAAAATTTGCATAAAGGGAACATTACCTATTTCAATACTCTGACAATTGATTCCCACTGAATATTGAATATCATTTGCTATTTTCAATGCTGTCTCTATTTCCAGATTGTTTTCAATAAGCCATAGGGATAGTAGTATCCATGTTTAATCATATTCCCCAGATCATGTCACATCACTCCTTTAAACCTTCCACTAGTTTCCTAATTCATAAAATGCTAATTATAGGAGCTTAATATTTCTATTGATACTGAATTCAAATTTGCATAATTATTAAAAATATCAGCAGTGTAATATAAGAAAGTTTTAAAAACAGTACAACTTAAATTATATTTATTTTCATATATTTATAATATTAAAGTTTAATCAAATTACAAGAACACCATTGCTATCTGCAGTTACGATGAAACACAAATAAAGGCAAGGAACAATAATGCGTGTTGATGCTAAAGTATTAGCAGACAGAAACTACCAGCACATTAAGTGAATGGTGTAGTACTGAACATGTTTGGTATGAGAAGCAAAGGATGGTGTAACAAATTCAGAACTATAAATCTTCCATCTTATAAATAGATCTATAAAAAATACATATGACAATCTGCAGAGATCAGAAGTTCTTAACAAAACATTTAACTTATTGAGCTTAAAAAAGATCTGTTAGAATTTGGAAGGAAGGATTTTATTAAATCCACATATCAGTTTATGCTAAATTGATGTTGCTCCAGATGTACATCTTTTTATATTAAAAGGGACATCATTATCATTTCACCATAAAGCTTTATTACACATTCCTGTCTCTTATTTATCTCCTTTTCATTCATTATACGGTTATAATAAAATAGGAAACAAAATTGATTAAATAAAGAAAAACAGTTCATTAGTAAAAGCATAACTAAATCTGTACCCCTCAAAAACGACATTAATATTTAATTTGACTAAAATTCATTTGAAAGAAGAAAAGATCAGAATAATAGGAGCAAAATCCTGGGTAAAAAGAGCAAAACAGGAGGCACCACAATAGCGGTTCTGAGGTCATATTACAAAGTCAAAGTGATCAGAAACGTCGTGGTACCGGAAGTAAAACTGAAGTGGATCAGTGCAATGAAATAGACGGTGCAGAAATAACCTCAGGCCAATTTTACTCTCCAGTAAAATTGATAAATGAGAAAAAAAAAAAAAAAAACATGTTGGATTAAAAAAAAAAACACTTCATAGTTAACAAATGTGGGAAAGGCAGACAGGTGAAGAAGATTGACTGAAGACTCATACATTTCACCATTTACTAAAATAAAATAAATAACTAAAATAAAAAATGGATCAAAGACATAAATCTTAAAACAGCTCGTTAGACGATAAAATAGGTAAAATTATTAAAGCTATAGACATAGGAAAGGGCTTTTGAACTTACTGTCAATTGCATAAGAAATAACAAGAATCAACACATGATATCATACCAGATTAAAAATTGTGCAACAAAGGAAATATGGTGTGTACATGTATTTATATAGTCTATGTAACTACTGTCTACTGTCAGCATGCACTAATGAAAAAAAAAAAGTGAAAAAGAAACAATTCAGTTGTCAGGACCACTGAAAAGATGTTGTTTTTTGTTTTTCATTTCCAGTGGTACCAAGGGATTAAACTCAAGCCTTGTGCTTGGCACACAGGCAAGGCACCACTGAGCTAAATCCTGGGCCCTGAAAAGATAAGTCTTCTTATTCTAATCCTGAATGTTCCCTTCCCATGAAAATTAGAAATACGTTTCTTTCATTTCTGAGGCATTTTTCTTATCTCAACCTATTATCTTATGTTCTCTATGAATCCTAGGAATCATTTGTAATATATACTTTACGTTATTTAGGACTACTTGATACTTATTTAAATTTAATTTCTAATTTTCAGTGATGGCTTCTGTAGACTGAGTAGTGAACATTAAATATTAGTCGTTTTTTTTATTTTTTAAAATTTTTTATGTTCCAAGGAAATTCATTTATTTATTTATTATTATTATTATTATTTTGAAATCTTTATTGGTACATTACATATATGCATTTTGATTGCACTCCATAATGGGGATTTGTACCAGTGTAAGACACAACTTAATTCTCATTTTTCTCATAGCCCTACCCACCCTACCACCCCCTATATACATAAAATTTGTTTCCTTTCTTTTTTGTTATAATCTCATTATTTTCCCCCTTCACCCTTTTTTACTTTGAGTATTTTCTATTTCACAATATATAACATACAATCTTAGGACTCATTTACATCTTTATTTTCTCATACCAGAAAAAAGATGCAATAATTATCTATCTGTGACCTATTTATTTCATTTATGCAGATATCCGCAAGGTATGTCCATTTAAGTAGAAATGATTCAAACTTAAAATTTTTTATGGCAGAGTAATACTCCATTCTGTAGAAGAACCACAGCTTTTTTATCCAGTCTCCAGGTGATTGACACTTGGGTTGTTGCAATCTTTCTTGGATCATTACATATACATATCATGATTTCATTCCACAATGGGGATTTGTACCAGTATAAGACACAACTTAATTCTCATTTTAATGTATTAGTTCTTCAGATAAATCTGGATTTTCCTGTCTAAATAATCATATAATTTATCTACAAATATATTCATAAACAGTTTTGAAAATATTTTCATTCTTGTCTTATACTAGTTCAGTATCTATTACTAATAGATACATGTATTAATTAAAATCAACATAGATCACATAATTTCTCAGGCAATTTATGAGAAGCCATTTGCACTTCTAATAATTATGGGTTAGGAAGATAATGTATTATGAGTAACTTTCATTATTTTAGCTCTTATTAATAAGATACATATGAATGAATTTTCCAATAAATTACTATGTCATTTATTTATAAAGTAGAGTAAATTATAACTGATAATTCTATACAATGAATTGAAATTTGGTGTGTATGTATACTATTTGTTTTCAGTGCTTTTTGGTTTAGAATAAGTATACTAATAGTTTAGATTGAACTATGGAAAACTTCATAAACACTTAATAAAATATTATAGAACAATGAGATCATACAAATTATACTTTTATAACTTTGATAGTATTACCTATACTATGTAATTACAATGACAAAATGATTTTGCTATCATATTTATTGGATTACTAAGGGTTTGAATTTTAATTATTTTTAATTTAAAGTTTTATTTATATATTTTATTTTTGAGCTGGCTCTTGTAAGTTATCTCTTTTCAAATAAAATGTGATTGAGACATATTTCAAGCTTTTAGGAATGATTATTAATAAATCTACTTTCTTTTAAAATTACTAGTAAATCTGACTATATAGTTCCTTAGCTCTCATAATATATATTTCTGCTTTTTATGTTTACTCCTTTCTTCAGCGATGTTTTGTTTCCTTAGAAAATAACTTAAACATTTTAAAGACCCTTACATGAGAGCTGGATGTTGTGAGAAAAATCTACAAGCCCAGATCTTGGGAAAACGAGAGAGTAAGATCACCATGAAGCCAGCCTATACTACATACTGAGTTCAAAGCTATTCTGAACTGTATGGAGAGACCATGCCTTAAAGGAAACGATTTTCCCTCATGGTCTTTCTTTCACATCCATCCCAATGTTCTAATATTTTATTTTCCTTCTATAATTTTATTTATTTTTTCTTAGTAAGATGATAATCTTTGATAAGATATCCATGTCATATTTATATCAATTATATTATTTTCATGTAGTATAAAGTGTTTTTATCAATTTACTTATCTAAAAATAGGTATCCATATAATATCATTATTATATCATTTTAAAATTTTCTATTCAGATTGATTTTGCAATTATCTTAGCACAGTTTCTTTTTGCAGTAATATTTTAGTTAATTTTTTTTACTTTAACTATATCTGATCTATAGTTTATTCTAAGGCACAAATTATTGGGAATTATTTGAAACATGGCTTGTCTTCAAAATTTTGATCAATTTCAATTTTTTTCCAAGAAAATTTAGCATAATGTGCCTATAAAATTTAACACTGTTAATTAAGTTGTTCTAATCTTCTAAACATTCATTATCTTACTACAAATGTAACTGATCAGAGATATGAACAGTTTCAATTATAAAGCATTAGTCAATTCTTTTTGCAAATCTTTTAAAGCTTTTACATTTCTGAAATTTCCATTTCTGTTCATTTGTTCATTGAGAACAGGAATTTGTTATTAGATCTCTTCAACAATTATTTTTTAAATCATTTTTTATATTTCATGCATTGTTTACAGAATTTATTTTATTCATTGCTTTACATTTCATTTCACTAATATAAATCTTACATAATATAAATTTTACTCTCTAAAAAAAGACACATGCAATTCAGTGAGCCTATTTCTTTCAAGGTTATGCATACATGGAAATACATAATATAAATTTTACTCTTTTAAAAAAGACACATGCAATTCAGTGAGCTTATTTCTTTAAAGGTTATGTGTATATGGAAATATATACATATATATATATATAATGTATTTAGACATATTATCTTAATATGTATATCTTAGTATATTAACTTAATATACTATCTTAGACTTTCTGGCATCCAATCTCAATGATTATTAATTCTTGTACTACATTGCCTGATTTCCCTAATGTTTTTTGCTGATTAGAATTCACATTTTGCAAACCTATGAAGGACAGTAATATATACCTTTGAATGCTGAGAAGTCATCGTTTTCTAATTAATATGTAATTTGCATGAATTGTTCCTGAACATGTAAAGTGTTTTCCACCTAATGACGTTTTATTCTTGTTCTGACACATGAAATTCATAGATATCCATTTTTAGCATGATCCACACCACAACACATGTGAAGGTATATTTTCAATAGAATAAAAATTCTTTGGAATATGTTAATATTTTTTCCTGCCATAATATATATATATTTAATCCTGGTTTTTAAATTGATCCATTTGGAGAGTAGCTGGAAGCCAATGTGTTCCTCTACTCAGCAGCTTATTAAATCCACATTCAACCACTTTCCTTATCAACTCCCACACTTTAGGCCATGGCACACCTGCCATAGCCTCCTGGGGGACAAGCAATAGACTGTCTCTGTGTCCTCAAGCCAGTGAAGTTTCAAATTAGCAGAATCACAGGGATCCCCTGAGGAGCTCACCTAACCCGGGCTTATTTGCATACAGAATCTCCCAAGACAGTCCCTGTTTGCTGTTGTTCCTGTCAATATATGCAGCTGTCTTGGTAGTGCTGTCCGAATCTTTTATCAGTTAGAATTTAAATAAGAAAATAATTCTCTTTCTGTATTTAAATGTCATTGTAAATAGCTGTGCCATCTAGAGATCTCAAAATGTTATAAAAAACAACTGACTTTGAAAATATGAAAGTCTGATAATATGATCTCATTCCATTTGAGAAAGATCGTCATTATCCTTGTTACCTACTAAGATTACCGATCTACTCATCAATCTTTGTTATGACACATCTCACTGCTTCTCCCTCAAAGTTCCCTAACCTAGGCCTACTGGGTGCTATAAAATACTTTAGGATCAAGTGAATGAATAGTGCTGTGAGTTTTCAGTCATCCAAAATGTTGGAGCTCATTGAAATATAATTATTTTTCATCCCTTAATTGGAATGTCCATGACAGAGAGGGAGACACAAGTGCCATCACAATGACCCAAATGGCAGGCATTCATTTTAGACTGAAATGCTCTGGTCAGCAGAGCACTGAAGGGACCATCCTCAATTTTTTCAAATGTTTGCATTGGTAAGTAGGAATTTTAGATGTTGTGTTAAAATCCCTGAAAATCTTCTCTTTTGTGAAGTTTTCAAAATATAAATCAAAGTCAAAAATTTCTGTACATCTTTTAAGGCCAAAATAAGACTAGAGCAGAGCTTTTTTTCTCCTGCTGCTATAACCATGGTAATCAATTTACAGAGCACATATCATACAAATTTTGGTACTTAGAACTGACAATCAATGGAACTTTCATCTACCCATGTAGAGGTTTATAAAAAAGGAGATACAGAGTAGCTTCTACCAAGAACTAATTTTTAAACAGTTTACCCAAAAACTGAGCAATGAATTAGTCTCTGTCTTGCTGAACACAGTCACATTTAAAAATAAATGAATTCAACAATGTATTCTAAAATGATGAAACTAATCTCTCCTAATTAATAATTCATGTGTCAGAAGGATGAGCATCAAAAACCAAAGCCTATAAATTAATCTGTATATAGAATACTTAATTTTACAAGGTTTTATATGATAAATACATGAGTTTGGTGCTGGCAAAATGAAAGTTGATGAAGTAAAGAAGTAGAAAATAAAATTCCCTAAAATTAATTAAATCATTGTTTATTCATATACTCCAAAATATGCATTAATAAAAGTAAAAAAATATACAGCTAACACAGTTGTTTGATTGTTGGCTACTGTTGATCTGGTAAATAAATTGGCTTCAAATTTTGTATAAATATTCACAAACTTTATATCTATTTTTATATATTCTCATTGCATACTGAAAAGGAAAAAGAGAATATCTAGGTACTCCAATTTAAGAAAACATCTAGAAAATGAAAAGTAGATGCAACATGAGACTTACTACATATAACATATACGTGCTTTGTTGTAATTATTGAAATTTGCTTCAGTTTATAAAACGTACTCTAATAAATTCTTTTCTTGTTATCCTACTTTCTTTCCACACTGTCCTTTCAATTTCACTTCCATTTGAGCCAGTGTTTGTCTGCTAACAGTTTTTTCCGTGAAGATCTGTGGCTCACAAACACTCTGAAAAAGCTCACATCTGACATTATATTGCAAGTATTAAATAATAAGAATGATCAACTGTGTCCTAGTGTTCAGAAGTTTAATGATATGTCCCCAACAGCTTTCTAAAAATTTGTTTCTGCAACTGAAATACTACATCACTGTAGAAGTATTTGTTATGATGCTATTTACATTTAAGGAGGTTCATGGTGCATTTTATCCAAAAGTTGAGTTTTCCATTTGCATTCCAGGGTTTCGCATAACATAGGATCAGTAGATAGTTCCCCCTCGTAAAATTGTGTTTAATTCTACATGTTGCTTTTTCTTTAATTCTTTGATTGGCTTAATGTCATCCATTTTCTTCATTTTTGATTGATGTAGACACAATATTCATCCACAGTACAAAATTCTGAATTCTTAGCTGGTTTCCTATAGCTTGTATTTGGTCACTAAGTATTCTTCACAGGAATATGACACATATGCATACATTTCTCAGTTCCCTCTGGTATCCCTCTCCTATCCCTCCTTATCCCTGTCCTGTGTCAGACTGAAATACAGATTGGTACTGCATAGTGATCATATTCTTTCTAGAGATTTGCTGCACAATGTGCATAGCATTTTACATCCTTCATTATTTAAAATTAATCTTCCTTTCATCCCCTCTCTGCCTGCTCTATCTTTTTTAAATAAGCATTTTTAATATTATATAATATCTGATTTGTACTAGTTCTTTTTTTAAGATTTGAATCTTTATTATTACATTTTATATACACATCACATCATACACAACATTGAGAATTTGTACCAATATATCAGAAAAAAGATATATTTATACATCTGTGACCTATTTACCTCTCGAATGAGGATGTCCTCAAGGTACATCCATTTGAGTACGATTCAATCTTATCATTTTCATGGCAGAGTAATATTCCATTCTGTAAATTAACCATAACATTTTAATCAGTCTTCAGTTGATAGATATTTTGGTTCTTTCCAAGATTTATTAATCAGAAACTGAGCTTCTATAAACGTGGGTGCACATATGTTGCTGTAGTATGAATCTTTTAAGTATTTTGTATATATACCTAGCAGAGGAATAGCAGGGTCAAATGATAACTCTAATCATAGTTTTTTGAGGAAACTTCAGCTGATCTCTACCGGGGTTGTACAAGTCTACATTACCACCAACAGTTGTGAAGGGTTCCTTCTCCTCCACAGCCTCACAAATATTTGTTGCTGGCTAATTCTGACATATCCATTCTTTGGGGAGTGAGAAATACTAGTGTTGTTATCATCTGTGCCTCTCAAATACCAGTGATGTTGAACATTTCTTCATATGCTTCTTAGATGCTTTTATTTCTTCCTCTGAAAAGTGTCTGGTCATTTCAGATGCCCAATTTTGATTTGGGTCTTTAAATTTGAGTGTACTAATTTTTTTTAAGCTCTTTGTATATTCCACATAGTAACCGTTTGTCTGAGAAATGGCTGGTAAAGATTCTTTCCCATATTGTTGGTTTCCTTTTCACTCTGCTGGTGGTTTGATTTGCTGTGCAGAAGCCTCTCAAGAGGATGACATCCCATTTGTTGATTTCTTTTACCAGTTCTTGTGCTATAGAGAATTTGTTAATGCCACTACTCCTCAAACTCTTCAATGAAATTGAAAGTGAAGCAGCATTCCCAATTTAATTTCTGGTAGCAATCATTACTTTGATTCCAAAAGCAGAGAAAGACCCAACCAAAAAAGAAAACTACAGGCAAATCTCCCTAATCAACATTGATACAAAAATATTCAATATGATACTGGCAAACAAAATGCGGAGTCACCAAGAAGATCATATACACTGACCAAGTGGGATTCATCCCTTGATGCAGAGCTGGTTCATCATTCATAAATCAATAAATGATACACAAGTTTTTACTTGAAATGATTCCTTTGCTGATTCTTGCTAGTACATGTTTCACAACTTGTGTTGTGTTCAAAAAGTCACTGCATATGAATATGTTTTTGAGAGTTTAATCTGTGTCATCTCCTCAAAAACTGTGTTTGTGAACATTCGATCCATCCTGATTTTAGTTTAGTGTACAGTGAACTATATGGGACTGGATTCAATCTCCAGCATGTGGATAGCCAGTTTCCCCAACAACATTTGGTAAAGATCTTTCATCCTTAAAAGTAGTTGGACCCTTCCTCAAAGATAAGATAGCTGAGTGGCCCTTAAATTGTTTCTATATCCTTTGTCCTGTTCAAGCATAATTCTATTTTTTTTTCTATTTTTCCCCTGGTATGATAATATTTTCTAACAAGGAAAATGTCAAAAATAAATTAAGAAAACACAATTTTTCAGTGAATTAACTTGGTCACATGCCATTCACCACAGGAAAAAAAAGAATCCCTTGGGAAAGAATGTAATGTACAGATGCCCTTGAGTGTGCTACGAGTTGTGTTTAGTCTGAGCCTGACATGAGAGTTTCTACTTTGAGACACTCTTCTTCAACTTGGCATTTTCCTGTGGACTCTGTACATGTGGCATGGTGACTCACCACTCTAAGCCAAAGGCCATACTACCCTGAGTGAAACAATGGAGGGCGTTCTCCCCTTAATTCCTCTAGATATTTTCCTACATAATCAATATGATAATATCTTATTTTGCTTTCTGGTAAATATATATTACTGTCTGACTCTTCATCCTTGCTTTGGATGCAAACCTCAAATATCTGTGACCATATAGGTGTGACTCCGTGGTGCCACATTTTGTCATTGTCACTTTGTAGTATGACTTAAAGTCAGAGACGGTGATGCCTCCTGTCTTTCTTTTGTCACCTAAGACTGCTTCTGTAGTTCTAAATCTCTTCTGGATCTGTCTGAATTTTAGTATTGTTTTCTTTGATTCTGTGAAGAGTAATACTGATAGGCTGATAGGGATTACACTAAATTGGTCAAACACTTTTGGAAATATAGCTATTTTGAATATTTTGATTCTATCCAGGAATGAAGGATATCTTTCCATTGTGTCATTGATTTCAATCTCTTCTTTCAGAATACTCTAGTTTTCATTGGAGAGATATTTCACCTTCCTGCTTATGGTGACTACTAAGTATTTCATTTTGTTGAATAGTATCATAAAAATATCATTTCATTAATTTTTCTATTAGTGAGTTTCTTATTGGTGTACACAAACATTATTGATTTTCTGATATTGACTTTGCATCTTGTTACACTACTGAATTATTAAATATCAGTCAATGAAACTGAAGGAGCAACTAAAAGACTACTAACTAAGAAAAAAGCCTGGATGCTGTAGAATTTGTTGTCAAATTTTACAAGAACTTTAGAAGTTCTTATACCAGTACTCCTAAGTCTCTAATGAAATAGAAAGAAAGTCTCTATTCCAAAATAATTTTTGGGGAACAACTCTTACCCTTCTAACAAAACCAGAGAAAGACAGAATCAAAAAACAAACAAACAAACAAACAAAAAGAACTGAGTACAGATCAATCTCTTTTGTGAATATAGAAGTAAAAACTTCAACAAGAGACTGGCAAACAGGATGCAGTAAGTTGTCATAAAGATCACACACCAGGAGCAAGTAGAAATCATTCCAGTGATACTAGGATGATTCAACATGTGCAAATAAATGTAATGTATACATGCCACTTAATATACCATTTAACATAAACAAGTAAAAAATAACTTTATAATCTCAGTAGGTGTAGAAAAGCTTTTTAAAAAATCTAGTATTTGTTAATGATAAAACTTTTCTAAAATAAGCATATAAATTTTTATTACAATCCAGTAAAAGCAATCTATGACAGAACCATGGTTAAAATCATATTAAATGGAGAGAACTGAAATATTTCCTTCTTAGATCTGAATTACTCATAATAGTCCACTATCAAAGCATATTGTGTGTGAAATTGTTTTTACACTGTTACTTTTTTTTTTTTTTTTTTAGGTTTTTTGAGACAGGGTCTCGCTTTGTGGTTCAGGCTGGCCCTGAGCTCAGCCTCAAACTCACATCACAATCCTCCTGCCTCTGCACACTGTTACTTTTTGAATCCATCTGTATCAAACATATTTTACTTGAGTCAATTAAATTTGAACAATTTTCACTACTCAAAGTAAAAAGATTTATTTTATACTTTTAAATTAGAAAAAAATCATGTCATTGTACATGAGAATTAATAAGACATTACTTGTCACCTGTGCTAGTTTTAGTACATAAAATGTCATCCTAAAATTTCATTTATATTTACATATTCATAATTAGTTAATACTGTAATTATACATAGTATAAGATAAAATATTATACTTGTCTTTGTATGAAGACTTCATCTACAATTTATTATTCAGTACTATTTGATGCCTTATAGCAGAACTACTTTTTGTATTAAGGATATTACTAAGCAAATAAAACAAATTCAAATTTGATATTATTGACCCAGAAACAAACAAAAATGCTGTCACAAATCAAACTGAAACACAGTATTTAGGACATACTCAAAAGTGAAGTAAATATGTCACAGATGTGTAAATACTGTATCTTTTCTCTGATGTGATAAACTGAAAATGTAAATAAGTTCTAAAATGTTCTAAAATTTATGTTAGATATTGTACAATGGAAATTATTCAAAGGGAAAAGGAGAAGGGTAGGTAATGAAGGGAAAGAAAAATTGTGATGGTAATAAAAATGGAAACAAAGCTTATATATATAGGAGGTGGAGAGTGGTAGGGTGGGTAGGGTAATGGGAAAAATGAGAATCAAGTCATGTCATGTACAAATTGTCAATGTTGATTGTGATCATAATACATATATGAAATGTACCTATTTCACAATAAAAATATCGCATGTTCTTCTCATGTATGGAATTGAAAATAAAAAGTAAAGCTTTTATCTGAACATAGAAAAATGGTCAATCAAGTTTGAGGAGTTTGGGCCGGGGATTTAGCTCAGTGGTTTCAGCGCCTGTCTTGTAAGCGCAAGGACTCGGGTTCGATCCTCATAACCACATACAATACTAGACATGGAGACTCATGCCCAGCAGCAATCAGTACCACATACCACAGTGCCGGGCATGGTGGCTCATGCCTGTAATCCCAGCACTTGGGAGGCAGAGGCAGGAGGATTGATGTAATGTGAATTTGAGGCTGAGCTCAGGGCCAGCCTGAACTACAAAGCAACACCCTGTCTCAAAAAACCAGAAAAAAAAAAGTTTGAGGAGTTGGTATGGTAAATAGATCCTATCTTTCATCAGTACACACAGTATGCATAAATGGATATATCACATGGAACCCACTACTCTATATAACTAATACATGTTAGACAATAGTATTTTAAGAACTTATATGGATGAAATTGAGTTGTAGTAAAAATTGATTTTTCCAGAGTTGTAGTGTTTAGTTTACACAATTATAATATTCAATTCCCACATTATATACTCTTACTTTTCATGGTACATTGAAATTAAAGAAGAGACACAGTATATAGATTCTATATATCACTTTCTTTTATTTAATTATCTTAATATTTTAAACAGCATAAAAAGCTAAAAGTACAATTTTTTTTCCTTCAGCCTTTTACATAAGAAGAAAAGTGCTATGATAGGACAACATAGTCATAAATAGGTAAAAAGAATATTTTACTTTAAGCAGTAGTAGTGATTCACTTTTTACCAATATGTCATTACAAATGTACAACACCATCTAAGTATTATTACTCTTTTGGTTTAAAGAAATAAAGGAACTGCAAAGTGAAAGTTTTAACTTCTAGACAAATTAAGCAGAACAAGGACTTTGGATTTCACAACCAGAAACATTCACTCAGCTCTATGATTCTGAGTTTAGACTCTTGCTTATGTATTCAGTAATGAGGATATATCTTTGCTGGCTGAAGTCAAATCTGCAGCCTCTTCTGATTCAAGCTTATTTTCTGTTCAGATATGCATTCTCAGAAATATATTCAGTATACAAAATAATGTGTTTGATTCACTGAGAAAAGCCAAGAAAAGAATTACCCAACAACTAAATTTTAAAATTTTGATCTAATTTTCTGTACAGCCTAATTTTTCTGTTGTGTCACTTCTGCTGCCACCATTTTGGAAAATTTGTGTGTGTTACTTGCTTCTGATGTCCCCCTCAATGTTCTTCAGATTCTCCTGGGGTGTGTGAGAGGGCTGAGGTTATATATTGCTTTGCCTCTTGTCATTTTCAATTTTTAAAATGTGATGTAATGTTATCCTTATTAAAATAAACAAATAAAATATGCCAAGTTAAAGAAAACAATCTTAAAATTTAATCAGAACCAGAACAAACTTACAAGAGCAAAAATAATTCTGGGTAACAAAGTCAAGCAGAAAGTATAACAATCACTAATTTGAAAATATTTCACAAAGCTACTGTGATAAAACAGTGTTCTACTACAAACTCTTAATGTTGAATGTGATGATAATGTGTATTCATAATGTACCAATAAATATTTGAATAAAAAGTATGATACTTTCAAAATAACAAACAGATAAGCCAGAGAATCAGTGGGGTAAATTATAAGATGTAGAAACAATTCCAAACACTCTAGGCCACCTTATATTGGACAAATGGAACAAACACCATCACACCCCACCCCTAAATAAATGATGCTAAGAAAAACCCTGGCTTTCCAAATGCAGAAAATTAAAATTTGACCTAACTAAAGTAAAATCAAAATGGGTTAAAACAGAATCATTAAATCCACTAGAAGACTGAATTGGTAGAATTTTTCAAAACATAGTTGTAACCAAAGACTTTATAAACAAAATCCCAATCATGTGGAAAATATTACAAGAATCAACAATTGGAACTTCACTTTATTTTATTTATTTATTTATTTATTTTTAGACAGGCTTGCTTTGTAGTTCAGGCTGGCCCTGAGCTCAGCCTGAAACTCACATCACAGCAATCCTGCTGCTTCTGCCTCCCGAGTGCTGGGATTACAGGTGTAAGCCACCATGCCCTGCACTGTGGTATGTGGTACTGATTGCTGCTGGGCATGAGTCTCCACACCTAGTATTGTATGTGGTTACTGGGGATCGAACTTGGGTCTTTGTGCTTGCAAGACAGGCACTGGAACCAGTGAGCTAAATCCCTGGCCCAGGGATTTCACTTTATTAAAAACCTTTTGCACATCAAAAGTTATCATCAATAGAGTGAAAAGACAATCCTTTATGTAAATAACTCAAAATCTCTAAAAGATCCTTCAAATTTAAAGGCCCAGTCCAGAAATTGGCATCTAAAATGAGTCAGTCCTTCTCAGATGAAATAGAAATGATAAATAAACATAAAAATGTTCAATATTGTCATTCTAAGCAAATCAATTAAAACAACATTGACATTACATCTCACCCCAGAAAAAATGTTCACTGTCAAGAAATGAATCAATACCATGCTTGCTGGGCTGTGGGGAGAAAATAAACTTTCTCCACTGCTGGTGGGAATGTAGACTGGTACAACCAATGTGGAAGTCTGTGTGGTTATTCCTCAAAATCTAAAATCAGAAATCCCATCTGATTGGGCTTTTTCCCTTTCTTTGTATCTGCTCTAAATAATATAGGTCTGATACACAATGTTATATGCTTATCCATGTTTATACCAGCAGAGTTTGTAAGAGCTAAATCTTGGAAATGGCGCAAATGCCAGTCAGTAGATGAATGGATTTTTGTTTTGTTTTGCTTTGCTTTGTTTTTACACAGTTGTATACTGTGCTACCATAAGTGAAGATAAATACAGAATTTCTAAGTAAATGTATGTACTTTGAAACCATATTCCTAAGTGAAATGAATTAGACACACAAGTTCAAATGTCTCATGATTTGTTTCAAGTGAGAAACAGAGAGTGTGACTAAGGACTAAAACATAAAATAGTTATTTTAACATAGCAAAAAGATGCTCACATGGAAAGAAGAACTAAGGAGGTGAGGCGGGGAAGAAAAGGAAAGAAAGTAAGAAAAATTTAAACATAGCTTTTGTAAATAAGGAGGAGAAGAACAATTGAAGGGAAAGAAAAAAGATAACTCAAGATATATCACACAGGTATCGATTCCTTTTGAGAATGTGATCATTATGTCTATTTAAAATATATGAATGTTGAGATTGTAACAAAAAAGTTAGGAAACAAATTTTATGGTTATGGGGGGGTGGTAGGGTGGGTAGGGCCATGGGAAAAAATGAGAATTAAATTGTGTCTTATACTGGTACAAATCCCCATTATGGAGTGCAATCCTGATGTGTATATTTAATGTACCAATAAAGATTTAAAAATAAATAAAATATATGAATAAAATTAATTAATTTTTAAATATTAAAAATAAAATTTTGTTTTGTAAGTCTAAATAATATCATACAATAAAACTTTATACATAAAGAAATGATAAATAGATTTAGGGGAAGAAAATTACAAATACTACAAATAATAGAAAATTTGAAGTTTATAACACATCTTTCATTGTATGTATACATGAGGAGTCCAGACAAACAGAATGGTAAGAATGAATATTATTTGAATCCAGATGATTTCTTGAATATGCTCTGATTTGGGAATGAATAAATGTATTCATTATGAAAGCTGAGCACACCTTTTGAAGTTTCATTCTTACTTTCCCTGAAGCTCCTGCAGTTTATTATCTTGTCCCAAACTGCAAGAAAATATAAAGGATGCAACAAATATTGCATTGTTAATGGATAAAAGACATGTTCTGAATATAAAGTTTACTTGCAAAATAAACTTCCGGCATCCCTTTCACTCTCTGTAACTTCATTCTGAGTTCTAGGTCACCTTTGGTCCCAATCCTGTCTGATTACTAAGCAGAAACTGCCTTCACTTGCTGTCAGATGTTGTTGCTATTTTCCCAGTGGTTGCATCTTGTGACCCTGACAAAGATGCATCATACCAATGATCCCTTTGATTGCTGCACTGATTTCTGTGATTGTTGCCATCTGTGCTCATGTAAACAGCATCAACAACAAAAAAAAGGAAGCTACTGAAAAACATCCACAACTAATGAAATCAGGCTAAGCGGAAGTACTTCAAATTATATATCTTACTTAGTGCAACTCACACTTTGGAAATGCATTAAAAATTCTAAACATCTAGAAGTTTATAAGAGTAGAAGAATATTTCAGATATTTTAAACTTTTGTGATACGGCAACATACAACATTTTTGTAATTAGCATTAAATTATGTTAGACAGACTTTTTGGTTTTATTTCTTTGAAGGAGATGATAAAACAATCCAAAAGGACCTCGGATTTTGAGGAATAACTTTTTTAAAGATCCAAGGCAATTGAAGTTTTCTACCATTTTGAATCATGAAAAGCACTTTTAATATGTACACATTTTCAATTATAATTTTTTGTTTAAAATCAAAATGTTGAAATGCCATCACTATTCTATATACAGAAAAGAAGCTTTGATTTGGGATTTTCAAAAAGATCTTAATTTTAGAAAACTCAGTTTGTAGAAACCTGATTACTCATATTGCAATCCTTGGAGAGTAGTTTTGGAGATCCATAATTTTTTTTCCAAAGTTACCTCTCCCAGTAACTTACTCTAAAAACCAATAATCATGATAGTTGTAAATAAAATCAAATATTTTACCAGTTTGGGTGATAAATTTGAAGAGTCCTCCAGTTTCCCTCATGATTATTCACCTGTTTGAATCTAGACTCAATTTTGTTAATTAATAGTTTTCCATAAATTCTTCTAATTTATGTTAATAAAAATATTTTATTAAAAGTTAATGCTCACTGGCAATTTCTTTGGCCTTTAACATTATTTATCAGTCTTTTTGTCTTTGCTTCTTGAATGGCTTTATTTGTTATTTGTTAATTTTACCAAGGAATTAGTTCTTGCATTTACACTGTAATTTCTGTTTCCAAATTTATTAATTTACATATTATTAATATGAATTTATTTTGGTTCATTCTACTCTTTCTATTCACCTCATTTTCTTAATTCATCCATAATCACAATTGCCTCAAAATCCAACAGAAAATAATCACTGCACCTCTTACTTATGTAGTCCTTATGGAATTCTTAGTCATGCTTTTCATTTCTTTTTACTTTGACCACTTGAATTTCTGCTTTCCTCACCTCACAAATTCTGTCAGTACCCCCACTATCCATAACATGCACATTCACCTTTCTGTTGTTGAACACTCTGAAATTATATGTGTGTATGCGTATATGTATATATATCCATTTCAAACGTCCCCAGTTAGAGCCATTGTTTTATTTTGTTATTAAGAGATTGAATACTTCTAAAATTTACACCTGAAGTCATTTGCATGATAATCACTGTCCACTAACTTGGTGAATCACTTACTCTCCTATCACTAGTCCAGCAAGTTTCTTGCTTTCAGTGCTAGGGATGGAACAAACAGTTTTGCATGAGCTGTATCCCCAGCTCTTTTTAATTCTCACTGCCAGGAAGCTTTTAACACCCATGCTATAGCTAAAGTCTGATCATAATTTCAACTTTCATCACATTATTCCTTAATTTACCTGCTCATCCAGTTATTTCATTTTCTTAAGTAAATTCATGTTTTGTTATCATCATTTCATTTATTATTAACCATTGATTCAACAACAAATGTTAAAAATAAATTAGTGCATGAGTTCTACTGCTATCTGCACTCTTGATGTAGAAGTTCTAAAATTGTATTGGATGATGTCATTTGCTGTGAGGTCATAATTTTTTTTTTTAAGGTTTTTTTGAGACAGGGTCTCGCTTTGTGGTTCAGGCCGGCCCTGAGCTCAGCCTCCAACTCACATCACAGCAATCCTCTCCCTCTGCCTCCCGAGTGTTGGGATTACAGGCGTGAGCCACCACACCCAGCACTGTGGTATATGGATGGTACTGATTGCTGCTGGGGTGAGTCTCCACGCCCAGTATTGTTATGTGGTTACCAGGGATCGAACCCAGGCCCTTGCACTTGCAAGACAGGCGCCAGAACCACTGAGCTGTATCCCAGGCCCAATGTGGTCATAAATTTCTAATGGGTGCTTAACATTGACCCTAAAACTTTGGCGATTTAAGGAAACACACTCTTTTAATCTGGCTATTAGGTGACTCATTAGTATGTGTTTCATTTTAATGTTTTGAAGAACTTTTCTTTTTTTTTTTTTTTTTTAAATCTCTATTCTTAAATTTTATTGAAGAAAAACTCTTTCTTTTGTGAAATTTGTCTCATTTTTCCAGTCCTGGACTCTTTGCAGATTGTACTACCTCTTCCTAGTAATATTTACATTCTCCATTTCCAAGTAGCGAGTCATCAAATAGTTTTCATTTTATTTCATCTGATTGCTGAGTCAGAATCCCCAATACAATGCTATTCAGAAGTGAAAAAGACCGGCGGCATTCTTATCTTCTATTTTTTTATTGTTCAGACATTTACACTTCTGATAGTATTACATTCCTTATTTTCCTGGTTCTCCCTAATTTATAATTGTTTTGCCTTTTGTATCATTTTCTTTCTTTTTTATTTGTTCTAAATTTTAAAATTTCCAAAATTATTTCAAAGATTTAAGAATTATTATTTATTTTAATCATTATTCTTATCTGATCTCAATAATTCTTTTTGCTGTAATTTCCATTTATATGATTATTTATTGCAAATATGTCTGGATGGCTTATATGGTTCATTTTTGAACTTCCAAATATACAATTTTGTCAAATTTTTTTTTGACAAATGATGATTAACAACCAAAACAGAAATGCAATATTCATATGTATATATAGATCGGTATTTTTTGCAAATTCACCTTACTTAATGATTTATTTTTCAATTTGCTTGTGGAAAAAGTTAACATTAATTTGCTTCCTGCTTAGCAAAACTAAAAAATCAGTGATCAATAACATATTGATATAAAAATACTATGCATTATTCTTATTGTTTCTGTTTAGTTTGTTAGCTTACTGAGATGCTACAAAAACTCCATTATTATTTTTTTTTTTTCTGATGCATCATTCCCTACACATGTTTCACAACACTGAAGCAGTTTTGGAAATAAGAATATCGAATTAGCAATTCCCTTATGCAAATCCTCCAAATCACTAAATGTAATTAAAAATAAATTGAATTTTTAAGTAATATATTTTATGCTTAATTATTTTTAATTGTTTATTATATTATTTTTGTGTTCAACTTATTTTGAAAGTGACTATATTTTACACTATTAATAAAATGAACTTATGGATTATTCTTCTAGCTTCAGAAAATTATTAAAATTTATCCAGGTTTGATTCAATTTCTCTCTCACAATTTTCTGTCTGAAGACATACATATACATTTTCTAATACATTCAAATATTATTTACTGACAATATAAAAATGACAGTTGAACATATTCATCTATAAATATATCTGCATATATTTCTGAAAACAACAGTAGTCTCACATAGTTGTACTCACTATCATAAAATTAAAAATGATTTTAAAACTAATGTATATCATACTTTTTAATCACTATTTTTTTATTACTCTCATCACATAGCTAAGGTTAGGTACTTAAAATTCTACTCTTCTTACAGACTTAGAACACGGAAGTTCAAACATCATACCCACTGGTTTTGAGAAGTGTCCTGTGGCAAATGTCATCAAAATGGAATCTTGTAGGTGAAGGAGAGATAATGCGATGTGACAAGAAGCCAGCGGTGAGGGAAGAGAGAGTTACAGCATTTCACTAACTTTACCTCTTAAAGGCCCATCACCTTCCGACTGTTACACTGAAGACTCAGGTTCTATTACACAAACTCTATGGGGACAGACAACATGTTAAACTGTGCATTAGTTTCAGCTACGTATAGTATCATTAGTCAAATCTCATTGATTATTCCAGTAATATGCACAATGCTCTCTGTGTAAAGCTGGAGATGCTAATCTCTTTCCCAATACAATTATTCTTGCTTTTCAGTGACTGTAACATGGAGAATGTAAAATATTATTTTCCTTATGCATTCACCTTTGTTTAGAGCTGAGACAGTATCACTACTTGCTGTCAATTAATTTTTCCTGTTTTCCATTTTAGTAGCCAACTACTTCATAAATGATTAGTCTCTCATAATTAGAAATCATTGATGAGATTTTTTAGCATCTTAAACTCCATTTTGTTCCACCTTCATTTCTTGGGTGTTTACGGGTGGGATAATTTCTTGAGAGTTTTCTGATACCTTCTGTTAGTTTTTTTGGATACATTTTTATAGAATAATGAATTTATAAAATCATGCAATAATGATATAAATTACATTTCATACATTTTAACTTTTGGTACTGAGTACATGTTTGAATTTTAAATTTATTTTTTGGCACTGTATTAGATATTAAAAATGAGAATTGGGGCCGGGGATTTAGCTCAATGGTTCTGGCGCCTGTCTTGCAAGAGCAAGTGCCGGGTTCGATCTCCGGTAACCACATTCAATACTGGGCATGGAGACTCACGCCCAGCAGCAACCAGTACCACATACCACAGTGCTGGGCGTGGTGGCTCACGTCTGTAATCCCAGACCTCGGGAGGCAGAGGCAGAAGGATTGCTGTGATGTGAGTTTGAGGCTGAGCTCATGGCCAGCCTGAACTACAAAGCGAGAACCTGCCTCAAAATAAATAAATAAATAAATAAATAAATAAATAAATAAATAAAAAGAGAATTTTCTGATTTGACTTCTGCTTTTTTCAAAGATGTGCAACTCATTCCTATAATTGTACATTATATCACCTGTTTTGATAGCAGAAGTAATTAATATGCATCCAATTAAAATAGTAGGAAATATGTTTTATAGTAGGAAATTAAATAGTAGTAAATTAAAAATTTCACGAGTTTTAAACATTCATAAGACTAATGTTCTAAGTACATTTTTCTTGATTTAAATAATTTATTTAATTTACTTTGGTTATAGTATTCATTATAAAATATTACATTCACCA
Organism: Petromus typicus; assembly: GCA_004026965.1. NCBI lineage: Eukaryota > Metazoa > Chordata > Mammalia > Rodentia > Petromuridae > Petromus > Petromus typicus. Next base: position 59,352 of record PVIR01003887.1, on the reverse strand, counting down.
AACTTTTATATCAAGTTCTCAATAGGGAAAAACATTCAAAAAAATGAAAATTGCTTTCAGCTATTATATTATCTAGCATAATGTTTCACAAGTTCTAATAAAATGAGATTTGTAAAATTTTTAGTTGAATCCAAAAGTCACTTGACACTACCACTCTATATCTGACGTCAAGATAATTCAAAAAATTTCAGAAAAAAAAAAGAGATGAACTGCTGTTGGAAGTTAGTCAAAAACTATTATGCCTTATTTTATACCACAGTGCATAGGCCATCCCTTCTGTCATCTACTTCCAGGCAAAATCACACTTAATCTATCAGAGTTGTAGATCTCTTTAATTCTTAAAATCCTCCTGAGAAGATATCACAAGTACCCTTACTCTGAAAAAAAAATTTTAATCAAGAAGTTCTTTACTACACTTATCTGTTCTTACTAGATATTAATACCATTTTTTCATGTAATTCAAATATGAAAATACAGGATCAGTAAAATGAATTTTTCACTCGAGGGATTTCTGAAGTAAAATTAATCCGGAATTTTTTTTTTAAGGAGATTAATATAGTAGCCTTAAAATTATAACTCAAAATACTATATTCATAGAAAAGAGTAAAGAATATGGATAGTAAACATGGAAATTATTTTTATTTCCAAATGGGATATAAAAGGATGGGAGAATATGATAAAATGATGAAAACCAGAGTCACTAATAGGTAATTTAGACTAAATATAAAAACAAGGTCAAGGGGCCGGGGATTTAGCTCAACGGTTCTGGCACCTGTCATGCAAACGCAAGGATCTGGGTTCGATCCCGGGTCACCACATACCTATACTGGGTGTGGAGACTCATGCCCAGCAGCAACCAGTACCACATACCACAGTGCCGGGCGTGGTGGCTCGCGCCTGTAATCCCAGCACTCGGGAGGCAGAGGCAGGATGATTGCTGATGTGATTTAAATCTGAGCTCAGGACCAGCCTGAACCACAAAGTGAGACCCTGTCTCAAAAAACCTTAAAAAAAAAAAAAAAAAAAAAAAAAAAACAAGGTCAAAACAGGAAAGATATTTGAGGTATTTTAAATATTATCATAGAAAAAAATAAAAGTAAGTATATTAAAATTGTGAGGAGAGGTATTTGTGTATATAATTACTGTAATATACTTGCTGTTTTGGTATTAAAAATGTATGCTCTGTATGATTCTTTACTATACTTATTTTCAATTTAATACCACTGTAAACTTATCTTACTTTTTACATATTATATAATTAGTTACCTGCTATTTCAATTTTATTTTTAGGAAATTACTAAAAGTATTCATAAATCAAATCTCTAGATATTTGTTTTCCTAAACTTATGTTTTTGAACATTTGATTTTCTGGTTAAATCATGATTTACATTGTGCAAAATTCATTATCATAAGCAATAATATTACTGTATGGCTAGTTTTTTTTAATCTTGAAACAAAGTTTGAAATTATGGTGAAGTTTTTCTTTACGGATACAAAAAGGATCAAATGCAGTTATTCCCTGCTGTTCATGTAGACATCAGGCTGTCTCAGTAGTATTTTAATTATGCATTGTCAAATTATAAATAACTTCGAATTAACAAACCTCTCTTTCCACCTCCTTCTCTAAAATGAGCAATCAATAATTCTAATGACAATATTCATGGATGAAGTACTTGGAAGAAGGCACTCAGTTATATAATTGACCAATCTAAAGGAAATAATAAATGCATAATAGAAAGAAATCCTTTTAAATATCACATTCTTATAGAAGCTTTTGTTGATACATTGCAAAATTTCAGCAACATTGTAGAAATTGTCCTATATTTATATGTTATTCATTCTGATATTAGAAATGCACCCTTTTAACAAAATTGTTTATGGTATATGTTAATCTTTCACATGATGACACATTTATTTAATTTTAAATAGAATGAGACTTATGTAAAATATCCATAATGGATATATGATTTATATATCAGACACTTTCTACAAGATAAAATAAACATTTTCATTACCTAGTTACATTTTATTTTAATTATTATTTTATTGATGCTACAGAGTAGATTATTGTATATACTAATCTTGAAAAGAAACAGGATGCACGTTTTAATATTTTCTGTCTGAATATTTATATTTTGTAGTAATGAAGATAAAGAGAAAATCTGTTACTCTTCAAATGTTCACAAAAAATTGGATCCTTAAACATCCATATGAATACAAATTGCTATAGGCATCAAGGATATCAGCTTAGTTCTGCAAAATAAAATGAAATTAAATATGATCTAATAATTTTACCTTCGCATATGTGTCTTAAATAAATGAATTTGGTCTTAAATGGAGGAAAATTAACTCATTTACAACACATATGAACCTTGTGGAAATTATTCTTTGTGAAATAATTTAGTTAAAAATAGACAATGTTGTATGCTTTCAGTTCAGTGCGGTAACTCTGATAGTGATGTTTATGGAATCGACCATACAATAATGGTTGCAAGGGGGTAGAAACATGATAGCAATGGAGGCTGTTCAATAGGTATATATTTTCATTTGGGGTAAAATATGTTCTAGAGCTCTACTGGACAAAGTTGTGCCAAATATAGTAAAGATACTATTTATTTCAAAGTTTGTTGTGAGGGTAGTCCTTATGTCAAGTGTTACCACAATGAAAAATAAAAGCATAGACATAAGAAAAAAGAAACTTTCTGAGGTGAACATATTTCATGATTTCAGTAATGGTATTCTGAGTATTTACCCATGTCTTAACTCATTAAATAATGCTTACTAAATGTAAGCAGATGTTTGTGTATCAAATATACCTTAATAAATCAGTTAAAGATAATAAAATCAGTGCTTAACATGGCAGACCAGCAACAATGTACAGCCTCTCGCAGGCCTCAAATTAAGACACCCAGAAAAACACAGTTTAATGAAGAAAACAAGGGAAAATCTAATAATCATGAGAGTAAGAGAGACAGACAACAGGTAGATAGACAGACAGAACAGAGAGAACTAACAGAAAAACTAGAAAGCATAGCACAGAAATTAGAGAATCTGAAGACAATGCAAAGTGGAAATAAAATCTGGAAGAGAGAAACAAGTAAAGAAAATGATTAAAAGAAAGAAAGAAAAGAAAAGAAAAGAAAAGAAAAGAAAAGAAAAGAAAAGAAAAGAAAATAGGGGAAAAAGTAGGAAAGAAGAAATAAATGCTTACATTATTAAGACATAATTCTTTGATGTTAGAGCTAGAGATTATTATTACTAATGGTTCATGTAGCAAATTTAAATATTGCAAAAATAATTACATATGTTCTTATTTTGCCAAAGTAGTTATAGACACTCCTGAACTGTTCTGTAGTTTTTTATGATCCTACAATTAAAATTAACTGAAAACCCTAGAATGAAAATTTCAGGGCTGGAGATTTAGCTCAGTTGTTCTGGTGCCTGTCTTGCAAGCTCAAGGGCCCAGGTTCTGTCCCAGGTAATTGCATACCATACTGGGTGTGGAAACTCACCCCAGGAGCAATCAGTACCACATACCACAGTGCCAGGTGTGGTGGCTGTAATCCCAGCACTGGAGAGGAAGAGGCAGGAGGATTGCTGTGATATCAGTTTGAGGCTGAGCTCAGGACCAGCCTGAACTACAAACTGAGGCTCTGTCTCAAAAAAAAAGAAAAGAAAAGAAAAGAAAATTTCATGTACTTTGCCAGCTCTGAGATTATGCAAATGATTAAGTTGTCGTGTTTTGTGAACTGATGATTAGAGAAAAGTGTCCTGTCAAATCAAACATGAAATTGGCAGAAAAGGTTGTTATTTCTCCCACTGTGAGGAAGTCAATGGCAGAGAACACAGCTAATGTAAATAACCTATGCTCATTTACATAATGAATTTTCTTAACTTTTATTATATTCCATATCATGGAAAATTTGATCTAATAACTTATTGTTAAAATATTTTAAAACACCCTATCTGTAAATATTTATATTCCAAAAAATGCAGAAAATTGAAAATTGAGAAATGCCAGGAACTGGAAGCCCCATTCTCAAAATAAGCTGCTCTTCACCTAACCCATACTCAGGTCATAGTAATATACACAAGAATAAATTCCAAATGCCAATTACAAACAGTAATTTTAACCAAACCATGGTTTATTAACCAAAGAGCTACCATAACATAAGTTTTATTTTATTAGATTCAAGTTTTTAAAGCTATGTATGCTTTTCTAATATTATCTAATATGATATTGGAATTTACAAATGTCTTTTAAAAAATTGTTTTGATTGGTATATTTTATATACTCATTATGATCAGAATATCTTCTTATTGGTTCCTCTCTCTCTCCCTCTCTTTCTGTCTCCCTCTCCCTCTTTCTCTCTCTCTCTCTTTCTCTCTTGAGAGAAGGCCTCATTGTGTAGTTCAGGCTGGCTTTGGAGTCACTAACAGCCCAATCCTCTTCCCAAGAGTTGCGATCATAGGTGTGTGTTACTATACAGAGCTTTCAATTATCTTTAAATAAAACATCTAAGCTACCAATTCCATGAAAGAGCATCCTGAGGATAATGCTATGTTTTGATGTTAATATTTGTTTGTAAGCAAATTCATCTATATTAACATATTTAATCTGTGAATTATTTTTCCATGAAGTCTAAATATATAATCTTGTGATAATTCTGTATAAAAATATCTAAGTCTAATTAGAGATGATAGAATTTTGAAGAATTAAATTTAAATCCTAAGAAAATTAATTTAATCTCTACTACTGAAATATTTTAATTATATGTACCTTAAAAATCCAGACACATATTGCTAGAAGTAACTTCCCTAAGAATAGTATTATTATAACCTTCAGCACAATAAAATATTACTCATCCCAAAACAAATATGGAAGAAGGAAAAAAAATTAGACATTTCCAGTTTTTACCTCTAGTGACCTGGCCCCCTCCAATCATATGACACTCCTGAATATAAGATTTTAGGGAGACTTTTTAGATCTTGACTCTAGCATTCTCCTCTGGATCACAAAAGGTTCACTTCCACCTCACTG
>PVIR01003887.1:35612-54211 GCA_004026965.1 Petromus typicus | reverse complement strand
AATATGTACCTATCTGGAAATTCTTAACAGTCCAAATTCTTAACAATCTCAAGGAAATCTCTGCACTATCAGTCCCTGTGAAAAATCCACAAGTTAAATACCTTGAATATGTAGGAGTAAAAGGTAGTCATTTCCATGCCTAAATTCAGAAATGAGAAGATAACAAGATATTCAACCAAATCAAGACAAAAAATGATCAGGGCAAAAATTCATGGTTGTAGTTCTGTCTTCAATCCTGGGGAAGCAAGGTCAAGAGGTGAGTGCTGAAGGCCTCAGGAAATGCTGTTCCCCTAGTGTTGCCCATTGCAGCCCACATGGCCTCTCTCATGGATAGGGCCAGTTCAATGCCTAATGCTTTCTTAGCAGACATTCTGTATTGCTGGCTTATTGAATTTCCTAATCTTTTCACTTCCTTTTCACAACCTCAATATATTGTCCACCCACGGACACACTGCTTGCATTTCTAGACCTTTTGAAATCTGGATGGAAGCTTCCATGACCTCATAACTCTTTATTTTTTTTTTTCTTTTCTTCATTTTTTCCTGTCTCCCTTTTTAGTTTCCCTTTCCCTGAAGATTCTCTTCCTACTTCACAATACTCTTTATACAGCTTGGGACTCATTTACAGTTTCACTTCTACATGCATATCTGTAAAATAGCACCATGTGCGTAAAGCCAAAGTCTATAGGCACCTTAAGAAGCACTCAGCCCTGCATTCACCAAGCGAAAGTTGACTCTGGGTGCTTAAATTGTTGATAGTGGTGAAATGAATCTCATAGCTGATTTTTTTTTTTTGAAGCATTAGGTCCATGAACTCTTCTCTCAAATAAAAGCCTTACACTTTTGTACTTTTGGGTTTGGATACATATGGCCTGGCCTCTTTCTGAGATTCTTTTGAAATCATCTTTTCTGTTGTTCTGATTCAAAAAATTTGACTCCTTTCTACTGCTAATATTTTTAGCAATCATGCTTTCTTGTGCCTCTATTTTGCAGATTCATTCTTTTTAGAAGATTACAAAGTTTCCAAATCATTTAGCTTTTGATCTTGTCTCTAAATTATCAATATAGATGTTGCTGAAGTTACTATCAGTACTCATGGCACAGCCTGTTGTCCTGCCTTAAAATGTTCTCCTGTATAATAATTACTCATCTGACCTATGCTCAGCCTCATAAAGTCTTATACAGTAAAGTCTAAGCCAATGCAATATGTAAATATACTTTTTGCCAGAAATTAACATATATGTCCTTTCCTTCAATTTTAAAAGGAATCCCCATTCCTCTATAAAAACTCTTGAGCCTGGCCTTTCCTGTCCATTTTCCCATCAGGATTCTTGTGTTATGAGCTCTGACCTGAATTATACATCAAGTTCTGCTTTCAGCAAACTATCGTTGCTCTTTCTCTCTTTTCTCTAAATTTTCTAAACTTCAAACAAGTTACAGAGATATCTGAAAAACAGCCTCATACTCTGATACCAGTTTTCTAGATTAGTCAATTTCCTATCACTGGAAAAAATAGCCAATTCGTGTAAATTAAAAAAGAGGAGAGATTAAAAAAAAAAAAAAAAGAGGAGAGGTTTATTTCAGCTCATGTTTTCATTCAGTCTCTGCCCAGCTGATTCTAAGGTGGAAATTGCATGGTAGAACATCAAAGAAGAGAAAAGTTGCTCACATCATATCAACATGGACACAAGGAGAAGACTGGAGTGAGAGACAGAATACTGCTGTACAGATGGTGTGCAAAGTGAGCCGTGTCGTCTGACTGAGTTGCACCTTTAAATAGGAGACATTTAAAAAATAATCTAAATGATGCAGATACCTTACAGATAAAGGAAAGGGGCTTACAGATATCTGGGTGATTTATAAGAAAGTGTTTTTCAATCATTCATTTCAAACAGCAATAACATACATAAACAGAATGTACACCCCTTTTCTCTCCTAGTCCAATAATAAAACAAAAAGTGAGAAAATATTCTAATATATCATGAACTGCTTGACTAATGTTTCTGCAAATTTTTTCTACTATTTTTATATATGTTAAGTAAACTCCCCTGTTCTAAAGGAGCACCCTTCAACACATATTCTATGGCCCAGCTACTTTTAAAAACACCATAACTACAATAATTTATTTATATATTATGTATATCTCATTTGATGTAGTAATTATAGAACTGAATATAGTTGAATATTTGTGGCAGTACAGCCACAGAAACCTAAAATATTGTTATTAAGGTAGTCAAAACACTACGTTGAAGAAGAGATATGATGACTATTTTCCTCATTCTCCCTCCAAATTTCCTCAAGGGCAGAGAAAATGGTCACTGTGAGGTATTGTTACAACCATCTGTTTTTTTGCAGTAAAAGCATGCTTTGAATTAACATTTACTATTTTTGAAGAATTTTTAGTTCATTGTCCTCTATTTGCACCCACTGCAGTTTGAGGGGTAGTTTCTTTTTTATTACAACATTTGTCTGTAACTGATCAGCACTATTGGTAGTCTGATATGTTTGGGGGTTACTCACAATTTCTACTTGATATTAGTTAGTGAGTCATGTTTGTCTTAATGTTGAAAAATGAAATAAAAAGTTATAGTGGCTTTAGCAAGTTATATTAGAATCAATATTAGTCATTTTATTTGATTGTGATTGGAATTTAGAAGAACTCTTACAAGGTCAGTGACTTTCAACATCAACAAAATTTTTGTCTTAATCACATTGCATGCTTGTGGTGAGCTAGCAGCAGCTCCGATCTTGCTCCAGGCTTCAAATAAGATTCAGGTCAGCTCTACCTTTTTTCACTGCAGGTCCAGCCTGTGATAGCAGTTTGTATTTGGGACATGCTGTTTTCGTGGCAAAACAGTGAGATTTGATTGGAATGTACAATGCCTTTGGAGGTTTTTCTTTGATGGCGTGTGTCATGTTCGTTCCACTGAACGAAGCAAGCCCCGTGCTGCTGAAGTAGGGATGTGCACACGGTATGAGGGCTCTGCATGTCACTGAATAAAGCATTGGAGTGTGTGTTTGCATCATGGGAATGGGGAATTTGTAAGCCAAACAACATTACAAATCTCCCTTTTTGTGAGTGTCTAGTCATTTCTTAGCAGGTAGTCCATTTCTTACCAAACCACAATTTTCCAGAGTAACCAACTTGTTCACTTGTATATTCAAGTACCACTCTGTCAAATTAAATAATCCACTCCAAGCCATTAGACTTAGTTTTAAGAAGTAATTTTTAATTTAATCTTTGCTGAAAACTGAGTCATAAACAATATTTCCATATTTATGTTTTCTTGCTACACTGTTCTTTCCTAACTCATTCAAGATTGTATAGTATTTCATTTTATTTGCTTGAAAGAAACCATTTCTTGCCTTAAATAATTTATCGGACTGAATAACTTCCTAAGCAATCTGATAGCAACCCACACCCACTACTCACAAGCTGTTTTCTAGCCACGTTCCAGGAAGCTACAAGATCAAGAGATATATTGTCTACAAATCAAGTATCACAGGACAAAATTTTCCCAAATGTTTTGCAATATATAAATAGAATCTTCTGTCTATATCAATAGTTTTCATTATGAGGCTGTGTTTTATGTTTTTATTTGGCAGCAAACCACATCCTATTTCAAAGTATAATTTCTGCATATGTTAAAGTAATCCTTGTTGACACAACTTATTAACTGTGAAATTTATCCTCTTGGGTTTCAATCTACACAGTGTTAAGTGTAAATTGTAGAAGGTCAGTGTAGACAGCTGAACTGAGTTCTGCTATCGAAAGTCAAGTGACCAATGTCAGAAACATGAGGAAATTATGTAAATTTTGTTCTAGAAATCTGTACTTTTTTTTTTTCCTTTTCCAAGCACAAAATGAGTCTTGTGACCATGACCTAATTAAGAGGGAAAGTTGGAAGTATGTTCTTGATCTATGCCTGAAATAGTTGGCTAGGAATTTTGAACACTTTTCTCTAAACAATAATGTATTGAATGAAATTGTTGACTTTGTTCTCTTTTGATTTGTTTTATGTCTGACTTTTAAAAGAATTATCTCCTGAATGAATTGGAAAATCAAGTTTAACTTTTACTTCAACAACATATATTCAAATGAGTAGAAAAAATAATAGATATAGATATATGGATATGTTCTAGCAAGGCAAAGCAATCTCTATATACATTCAGTGATAGCATATTCACCTACCATGTACAAGGCCTGAGTTAGGCCTTCAGCAGAATAAAACAAGGGAAAAGAACATATGCTAATATGTGAAAAAAGTCTGAATTCCAAATATTTACTGAATTAATTTTTATTACAATTTGCAAAAGTGAGTGTTAGTTAATATTTCAGAAATGCACTTGTCATTCAAAATAAGTTCTTGTGAAATTTCTGCTAAAATCTCAATGTTAATTAAATATTTCTCATGTAAATCATAATTTATAATATTAAATAATTTAGAAATTCTTGAAATTTTCAGTACAGCTTTCTTTATAATGTTAAATTTACTAAGTAAATTAAGAAACAATTTTTGATCAAAACAATATTTATATTAAGATAAAGAAGGTTATTGTTCCTTTTCTAATGGGTAGTTATTTAATTAACCATAAAAATTAAAACAAAGCAAAACAAATCTGTGGTTAGCATTTATGATTTCTTAGTTTTTATGGATTACTAGCAAGTATGATACACCTATTCTCCAGATGAGTAAGTGGAAAATTTTATAATTTAGCCTATTGAACTCCATGGAAAGAACTTTGGAATAATGGCAAATAAAAAAGCTTTAAAAATTATATGCCTGGGGGGCTGGGGATTTAGCTCAGTGGTTCTGGCGCCTGTCTTGCAAGCACAAGGGCCCGGGTTCGATCCCCGGTAACCACATACAATCCTGGGCGTGGAGATTCATGCCCAGCAGCAACCAGTACCACATTCCAGTGCTGGGCGTGGTGGCTCACGCCTGTCATCCCAGCACTCGGGAGGCAGAGGCAGGAGGATTGCTATGATGTGAGTTGGAGGCTGAGCTCAGAGTCAGCCTGAGCTACAAAGCAAGATCCTGTCTCAAAAAAAAAAAAAAAAAAAAAAAAATTTGAAAAATTATATGCCTGGGCCAGGATTTAGCTCAGTGTTTCCAGCGCCTGTCTTACAAGTGCAAGGAATGGAGTTAGATCCCCATGTACCCACATAAAATGCTGGGCATGGAGACTTATGCCCAGCAACAATAAGTACCACATACCACAGTGCCGGGTATGATAGCTCACACCTATAATCTCAGCACTGGGGAGGCAGAGGCAGGAGGATTGCTGTGATGTGAGTTTGAGGCTGAGGTCAGGGCCAGCCTCAACTACAAAGTGAGACCCTGTCTTAAAAACCAAAACAAAACAAAACAAAAAACAAACAAAAGAATAAAATTATATATATACATATATATATATGTTTAAAATATGATATTATAAAAGTATATATAGGAAAATGAATTAAAATAGTACTAATTTAATATTATTATCAAAATCAGAAACATAGTTTGCTACATATATGGGAACAAAATGCAATATTCATTAGTAAATATGAACACTGCAAAGAGAAAATAACAGGAATAAGGTTGAATGGTCTGTGGTATAAAGTTGAGTGATTTCCCATATGCAAAGATACAGTTTCTGAAGGAGAAAAGAAATTTAGTAGGTTAGAAAAATGGTATTTGATGAACTAATAGTCATGTTCCATAGGAAGGATAACTTATAAGCCATACTTCATTGGAGTTAAAAATGTCTGTTTTGGAAACACAATGTTAGGAGAATGAAATGAGAAGTCAAACTGGGATAGAATTAATAGAGGGCATCTCCTTTCTAAGGTCTGAAGTAGATCACTGAAATAAATTGGGGGACTTATCGAATTATATGTATGTAATGTTTCTCTCCTGCATATGGTGTGCATATGCATACCAATTTATCATTGATATTTATCATAGGTATGGTAATACATTAACAAATATGTTAATCTGAAAGCTTAACAATCTTATACAGTACTTATTGTTTATTAGGTTGAGAATATTTACCTTTTTACTATAACAATGCACTTCATAGCATCTCTTTGGTTTGTCTATATTGCCAACCTCACTATTTTAGTATCACAGGATACTATTAAGAAATTAAGGGTTATAAAAGCATAACTAAAGATGTTGGAAGTTCAGAAAAATTTGCATACTATCTGTTGAATTACAAGACATATTGAGAGTTTGAAATGTGCAATGCATTTAAAAATACATTTAACAGTATAAGCTAGTAACTCTATACCTATGAATTCAATATAGAGAAATGATGGGAGATTCCATATGTTGCACAATAATATTTAGAATATGTCTTTCATAATAGCTACAATCTTGAAATGATTCATATTATTTTAAAAGTCTAGTAGCCTATCTCATCATTATGGAAAGATATTAGCAGAGAATTGACAGACCCTTAGCCAAACTTATCAAACGAAAGAAAACGCTCACGTCCATGCTATTAGGAATGAAAAGGTGAAAATTACCACCAACCCAGAAGAAGTACAGAGGATAATAAACACCTGCTTTGAAAATGTGTACTTCAATAAAATGGAAAATGTAGAAGAAATGGATAGATTTCTAGTTGAATGAGGAAGACATAGATATATTAAACACCTCAATATCAATCTGTGAAATGAAAATGTAATAAAAAGCCTACCAATAAAGAGAAATCCTGGTCCTAATGGCTTTACTGCTTAATTGTACAAAACTTTTAAAGAACAGCTCTTATACCTTATCAATACAGAGAAGAAAAAAAAAAAAAAAAGAGAGAGAGAGAGCAAAGCATTGGTGTCCCTGTGTTTTTCAAGAACACAATCTCAGTAACTGAACATTTCATTTCATACTTGGAGCATCTGCCTTGACTGTTAAAATTGGTTCCCATAATATAATAAAATAAAGCAATGATGTTCACTTTGATTAAGCATCACATTGGAAAATATATATATCTGCATTTTCATAGGTGAAAAGTACTTATTTATTTGAAGCTCTAGTAATCAAGTGTTTTTTCTTGTAATGTGTGTGCGTGTATTCCATTTTAGTTAATAATAATACCTTATATCAATAAAACATTACAAAACGATGCTTTGACTGGAAGTTGCTCTGTTCTTCTGTTATCTAGGATTCTCAATTCACATCCTCTATTTACCTTAGGATATCTCCTCAGGGGACACAAACACTGGCAGCAAGAGCTGTTTTCAACTTTATGAACTACACCAGGAAGAGGCCATGCGAGAATCAGCACAAGATTACAGAATCCTGGAAACATCTAGAGGATGCTGGAGCTGAGGGGTCTGGACAGGAAGCACCCTTGCAAACATGTGATAGCCTTGCAGTGACTTGCCAAACCCACAGATTCTCATGTTTGATAGTAATTTTTTACCTTAAAGTATGGCTTGATTTTACTTTGAATTGTAAAGTTTTTTCATCAATTAATTTCAAACTCACTGTCATTTTTATATAGAAGACATGATATATTTTAGCTATGTTTTGTTTAAATTTCAGCTGAAAATAATATTTTGAGATAGATTGCATACAATCCAATAATATATATGGATTGTGCTTTCGATTGTTTGCTTCACCAAATCATAGTAAATAACTAAGGAATCAATTTTTAACAAAATAAGTCATAGTAAAATAACCATTAAAATGATATTTCAAAATGATAGGCATTAAATATGTTAAAGTGTAAAATATATTATTATATGAAGGAGGAGTTGACTAGGGTATTCACATGTTGATATTAATGTTAATATTTTAGATGACAATCATTCTTCCTTTGTTGTTTTACAATAAGATGAAATCTTAATGAATATAATATTTCAATTAATCCATCATATATTTTATGTGCCTTTTACCCATTGCTATAAGATAAAACATAAATTATAAATAAGATATTGTTGTGATTAACCTCTATTTCTACCTGTTGAGCTGGAAATCAGGCACCTTTTTTAAAAAAGAAGTTTAGTTTTACACAGTTCACCAGTACCTGATGTATTACTATGATTTTCTAAAATGTTAATAAAGATTTTTTAAGGAAGCTAAATTAAAAGGCAACCAAATATACTCTGAGCAATAAATTTGGTTCTTATATCATAGTACTTAAAACAGTATGATCAAAAATTGACTTTAAAATTTAATGCTTTCATAGAAATTACAAGCATATATACTATGGATTAAAAATTGTTTTTCCAAAAACTATTTAAAAATAATCTGCATTTGCCATTTATTGTAATGAATGAGACAGAATTTTGTTTAAATTATGAACATTTACAAATCAATAACTGTATTCAAAGAATAATCCATTGATGGAAGATAATAGAAATCTATTTTAAAACATTGACTTAATTATTTCATTTTCTTATTATCTACTCATTCATACATTTTAAAAATCATTTTTACTGAATTAAAAAAATGGAGTTGCAGAGGTCATTTTCTATGACAGGATCTCTGAACATCCATTATGAGTAGACACTAAAAAGATTAAAAATGTCATCTCTCAAAGTGTACATTGACAGAAAACTGCTGCTTTGTCTCTAATTTTGTTTTGAGAAAGTATTTAATATTATACTGTCCATCATGTTAGCACTGAAGGTCTAAATACGGTAGATAATTTGAAAACACTCACTGTCAATATTATGTCACCTACCAATTACTACATATTGAATGAAAAATGAATGGCATAAACTCTTTTGAAACAGATTCAAGGCAGACATTCACTTTAGTTGTAACTTTAACTAATGTGCAGTTTTTATAGATATTGATAGTACAGTGGAATGTAATTGTGATTTATGAAAGACACTATGAAAATTAATTTTCAAAGTTCTGATTGAGCAGCTGAATCATATGTGAATTCCTTACACATGCTGATAAAAGATCATATATAAAGCCCCTATGGAATATTTCAAAAATCTAGTTTAGTTTTTACTTTTATTAAATGTCTTTTATAATTGAAAAGACTTTCTTTTTTGTTTCACACACACACATATGACACCACAATACCAAAGGATAAGGGAAATTCGATCACAAAAGTGTTAGCAATAATATTTCTGGTACATTTAGGGAAACCAAGAATTGTAATATATGTAGATTTAAGTGATTGAAAGAGAAGAATATAACCAGAGTTATAATATTAGCCATTATTGTCCAAGACATTATATAAGGCTTCAGAGAGTTTTCAGTTTGAACTAATTATCAGGCACTGAGATGTACAGGCAATGAAGTTACTTGAAAGTTAGGGGTCATCTGAGGACTTGTGACTGCTACACAATTCTTCCCAGGAACACTGAGACTAAAGCCAAAAATGGCCTGTAGAGATGTGGGGGATTTGGTGTCATTTATGCTCCCTTCTTACTGTTTATATTGTGCTACATTATGTATTCTACAAGTTTACAGAATGTTCCTTGTATTATTTGCTCAAGATGTTTACTTGTACTCAGTTAACCTTCCCTCTTGCCTCACCAATGCCAACTATTGTGGCCCCACCTCTGCATGTGAACTATGTGAGCTTGGGTGAATCTAATAATCTTTGCTATCAGCTATCAGCTGGTAGTCCCACCAGTCAGTAAACTAGCAGTCATTGTCAATGGTTATCAGCCATCAGCTGCTAGTTGTCTATGAGCCATTAGCTGGTAGAACAGTTTTCTGGCCACAGTTACCCCCTTGGTTCCCTTCCCCCTTGAGGGAAGAACTAATGGAAGACAGGATTGCGGTAAAATGTTATTTAGGGAAATAATGGCGCATAGGTAGTTCAAAGAGGATCTCTGTTTATCTTTCAAGGTTAGAAATGGTAATTTATTATGTGTCTGAATATTCAAATACCACACAACACAGAGTGTCCTTAGTAAAGAGCTCATTCCAACTTAGATTTCCCCAAAGCTCATTCTACACTTTGGTTTATGATTTTAAAACATCAACATGTTTGCTCATATGCTTGTAGAAACTTTTCCTGATTCTAGACACCAGGGGAAAAGCAAGTAATGACTCTCTGCAGAGGAAGGAGATAAGTGTAAAATTATTTCATGTGACGCATTTGCAGAATGAGACAGAGCTTGTCAGAAGATTTGCTGATATGTTACAGACCCTCAATCATGCTGCAAGTCCTCATGTAGCTAGTGTTAGTCATTTCAAGAATTCAAAACTCAAATTTGGACATTCATGCTTTTTGGAGATTAATATATTAAAATTAGTTATTACAAGACAATTAATTTGTGATTTAATATATTTTATTTTATGTTTCATTATGTTAGTGCGTATTTGCAGTACATGAATTTTACATTCATCTTGAAGAGGAAATATACCTACAAAATACAGTTATCTTCTTTTTTTTTCCCTTTTTTGATCCCTTCTTCTCCCTCCCTCTTCCTTTAAATCCCCTTTACCTGTTTTCACTCTTCTGATATTATTAATTTTAGCTTATGAGGAAGCCAAATTTTTATGTTCATTGAACTCACACTCTCCTACACAAAGTGTATCTTAATTCTCCTTATTTTTCTTCCCCTCTCCTTATCTTAAAGCTGGGGAAGATAATTTGATTTACTTATTAATTTTGTAATATTTATTTCTCTTTCTCTGTGATCTTAAGCATTTATCATTTGAATTCTTGATAATACTCATTTCTTTTTGAATTTCAGTGTGGTTTTAATTAGTATTTCCCTAAAGTCTAGAGAAGTTGAATGTGTTTTAATGTATTTAGTAGCCATTTATGCTTCTGCTAAGTGACTGGAATTAGAGTATACATTTAAAATTTACTCCAATGTGTATGTGTTTGAAGGTTATGCTTTTATAAATTGATTATTTTGAGTGGGAGTTGTCTTATCAGTGGATTAACTCACTGATGAATCTTAGCTGTTGTGGTGTTGAAGTGGGATCTTGTTGGAGGATCTGAATCACTTGGGACATAATGAAACCTTTTTTCTTTAAGTTATGAGTGGAGGTGTTTTGTGCTAGTGACAGGAAGGTGACTTTAACAAGAACTCTCTCTCTATTGAGTATATTCTCTTAATCATATGGAAACCAGATGTTAATAAAAATGCAAAAAGTTGAGTGAGTTTCTGTATCTCATATTATGAAAGAATATATAAGTAAAATTACTATACAGGCAATTAAACCTGATTATAGTCATCTGTAATAGGTGTGAGATTTAGTAACACAACGTTGTTTAAATTATTGTTTTAATACATTTTGAAAAATCAAGCATTAAGTATATCTGGAACTCATCCCAACCTAGGAAAGATTCATTTAGGTACTTAGTCTCTGAAACAGGTACACACATGGCAGTTCTAATGTTATATTTACTGAAATAAGGTTATTTAATTTCTACAAAATCATATAGTATTTATATAAGTGTTTATGAAGTAGATAAAAAATGTAAATGCAATGTTTAATAATTCCTAATGACTTCAGATCTGTTCTCCAAAGTACCTAACATCACGTTGGTGTGGTAGTTACTCTGCATTGGGTTGTGTAAACCATTTTATCACCCTCTGAACCCATTTCTATATTTTCATATTATCTATTAACATTAACTTGAATTTTAGAACATAATTGAAAAGAATTATACAGGCAAGTAATCACACTACTAGAATAAATCATTATCTTTTTATCCTTAGACATAATAGCTTGCAATTTTTAAAAAGGCATCCTAAAGAATCTTTTCTAAAACTTTAATGAATTTGACAGAAAACATTAATTTATATTAGTATATGAATATAGATTTCTTCTTCATAGCTCCTACACTTTATATTTATATTCAAAATTCACACAAACTTGCACACACAGCCAGGGCCATGAATATACCTTACATGCAACATCATTGACTCTAAATTCCAAGTGATATCACTGTAAAAATGAAAAATAGAATTATAGGAAGTGAGAATATTTCCTAAAGAAAATCCTTCACTATAAAGTAACACTAAAGATACCTTTGCTGGCTAACTCCCAAAGTATTACCATTTTGCCACTGGGAAAGAACAAAGTTGAAGAGAAAATGAAAATAATTGGGAGAGAGTATAAATAGAATGATACTTAATTTCCACTTCAATACTGAAGAAGACAGTTGTTACACATGATAGCAGAAATTCCTGGAATATTTGAATATTTATTTGAATCAAAAGGCAAATCTGTTCAGTAGCTTTAAGAACAATCTGAAAATATTTCCTAGAAATTTGTATCTTTACAGTTAAATCTGATATATACAATTTACATATCACTTACTTTATTCTACTGTTGCTGATGGACCTCTGTGTTGTAGAAAGATAAAATCATGATCTGTCAGCTATTTTTAGATTATTCACTGTCTTCATAACTTTCTCATTTCTGGAATAAACACTGGACACTAAATTGATGAAAGGTTTATTTTTAGCTACCAGATTGCAGAGGTTTCAGCTCACAGTGGCCTGCCTCTAATGCAGAGTGGAGTAGCAGAAAGCATTGCAGGAGCAATGGAAAGCGAAACTAAGCAGTGAACTAAGAAGTGAAGAAAGGCTTGATTCCCCTCCTATCCTATCTATATTTCAAGTCATTTGGGTGCTGCACCCCACACCATGGATGGACCATCCTAGTATCAACACCTAGATATGTGCAAATCAAACAGTGGACTTGTTCAGTACCATACTTTTAGATGCAGCCACTTCTAATGAGCACCATCTAGGAATTCTTGAGGCTTTGGAGTTCATCTAACTACAGGCTGTAACGTGCACCAAACCAGATTTACACAAGTTCTTAACTATAGAAGGCTATTATTGCTTTAATGTTTCTATTTATTTTATTCCATGCTTTCATTGTATTCCTTGCTTTTCTCAACTCAATTAAAATTTAGTGTGCTCTGAATGAATATTTGTCCATAATCCATTATAACTTGAATTCAGTTAGCCATCATTACTTGAGAAATCACTATTAAGACAAACACTTTTTAAAATCAACCTTAAATGCATAAAATGTGTTAAATCCAAGTATTTATGAAATTAAAATTATTAAAGCAGTAAGTGGAGTATACTGGACAACCAATCAAATCTTGAATAAAAAGTGATCCAAGCTATTAAAATACTGTTTGCTCTTTTTCATATAAAATGATCAGTTGAATGTATATTTTGAGGTCATCAAAAGTTAGAAGTATATCATTTCCAATAAAACGTGTATGATATGATCTCTACAGTTGATTCTCAATTTATATGGTATATGTGACCAAACTTCCATAAAAATCATTATACTTGTTGCTTGTTTTGTTTTTTGTAGTAGTTAAAAGTCATGTACCAAAATGAGATTGAAACTTTTAAAATTCTCCTTATTTTCTCATTTATTGTTCTTTATAAAATGTGTAATTTTATATTTTCAATTTTTACATAATAACCTCAAATGAGAAAAAGTTTGATTTCTAAAGTCTAAATATAGATCTCTAGCATTTTTAAGAAAAACAATATCATGACAGAAAACTTTATATTTTCACTTAAATTTATAATACTTTCAAAATGTGGTCTTATTTTTTGTCTGATGTTTGTAAATCAAATACCTATCATGGTGATTTTGGTTGTTCTGCCTGTGTCAGAGTATAAAATAGTGTCGTGGCCAAACTTTTGTTTTAATGAATATGAGATGAAAAAGAGGAAGGCTTTGAAAATGTTTTCATGTTTTGGCAGAAAAGAGATGGGCTAATCTTACCTTCCTTTGAACAGAGCACTTTTCCTCTTATGATAAGTGTACTCAGCTGACTCTGCCTTCCAGGCCCTTCAGTGTGTAGTTCACCTGTGAGGCCCATATCCTTCCACAAAGAAATACAGCGTGTCCAAGGGAGGTGGGCTGTGAAAGCCACATGCTTTTTTTTTTTTTTTTTTTTTTTTTTTCTAATCAATCTCTTCCAGCTCAAATGTTCTCTCACAGTGTATATCTACAAAATGGAACATTTACAAGTAGAACCTTTACAAATGGAACATATACAAGAGTATATCTGCAAAATCTGAATAACATGGATGATTTCCTCTGTGGCAAGGGCCATTTCTGAGAAATATGCTTTTCTGCTTTACACCTGTTCCCAGTGGTAAAAGACTCTTTAGAGCTGGTGTTGGTTGTTATGCATTTGCTAATATATTAGTGGATGATGCGGTTACTCTCAAAGTATAAACTTTGCTTTTAGATGAAAAGGCTATTTCAGTTAGGGAAGATGGGCATCTGCATAATATGTAATTTCAATAGCTGTGTTACAGAGATTTCAGTCACCAAGACACAATACTCACACAACAATGTAAAGGTTTTGATTTGCTTTACAGTTCTAGGGGACTGAGCCACATTCAGTTGGATCCCAGGAATGCTCTCATATCAGAAGATTGCATCAGAGAAAGGATTCTTAGTTCATTTCAGCTGGGAAGCATAGAAAGGAAAGAAAATGGAAAGCATGGACTGAGAGTTGGTGCAGCGATGATCCATCCAGATGTGTCCATAGTCAAGACTAAAACCAGTTAGTTTGACATTTGACCAAAAAGGTCTCATTTCCTTTCCGAAAAGTTCTTAGTTCTAAGAGGATAGCTTTTTAAAATTTTTCAACATCTTTATGTGCAAAAGTAGAAATAGTTACATAATCTAGGAATAGTTACATAATCAACTATTAGCTGTGGATGTAAAAACCATGTATATTCTTTGTCTATACCATACTACATTGTGCTCTTTTACTGCATCACTAAAATTATTTCCCTTAAAGTCATTGTCCAATATATTGACACTAGCGATTGCTTATAAATAAATGTCAGGTTTATTTTCCTGATGTCTGTATATATATATATATATATATATATATATATATATATATATATATATATGTATATGTATATGTATATACATATATGTATATACACACACACATATATATGTATACATATATATATACATATATATATATGTATACATATATATGTGTATATATACTATTTCTACCATAAAACAAAATATTTTTGTGCTGGGTTTTAGCACAAGTGGTACTGCACCTACCTTAGAAGCACAAGAGCTGATGTTGAATATCTGGTACTGCAAAAAATAAATAAATTAAGAAATTTTAAAAAGAGAAATATGGTTGTGACAGGCATTAATAGAGTGCTTTTTTATTTTTCTTTCTTAATGACAATTTAAAATTTGATCATTAATTATAGTACAGAAAAGCTTCATTATTATTATTATTTTTTTTTTTTTTTTGAGACAGAATCTTGCTTTTTGTAGTTCAGGCTGGCCCTGAGCTCAGCCTCAAACTCATATCACAACAATCCTCCTGCCTCTGCCTCCTGAGTGCTGGGATTACAGGAGTGAGCCACCATGCTTCAAACTGTGGTATGTGGTACTCATAGTTGCTGGGCATGAGTCTCCACATCCAGTATTGTATGTTGTTAACAGGGGAATCAAACCCAGGTCCTTGCACTTGCAAGACAGGTGCCGGAACCACTGAGCCAAATCCCCGGCCCAAAGCTTCATTATTGTAAAAATAGCAGAAAAGCTAGCAGTTTTCTTTAACATAGCAGATTCAAATTAAGGACAAATTATTGGTCTGTATTGGACTATTCTTAAATGCACCAAACTGTAAAAATTCATCTATTATAAAATAGTGTATGTTTTTAAGTCAAGTTGCTGAGGTCTCACAAATTATTTCTTTTTATTCTTTGTGATAAATAATTTTAAATCTATATTAAATACACATCTAACTCATCAAATTATATTTTCTAAAACATAAACTACAATATTTCAATTGTATCTTTTCCAGGTATGGCAACTCTGTAGAACTTTGAAAATAACTTTAAAGTGGTTAGGGGATTTAGCTCAGTGGTTCTGGTCTTTGTTTGGCAAGCACAAGGTCCTGAGTTCCATCTCTGTTGAAAAAAAAAAAAATGAAAAAAAAGGAGCACCCAGGGACTGAGTGTAGCAGCGGGCAGCTCGAGAAATGGCGACTGCGTCACCAAATCTGTGCCGGGGTTAGAGCTTACTGGCCTCCAGGCCCATGCCGTAAGAGTGCTCAGGGACTGAGGTTAGCAGCGGGCGGCTCGGGAAACATGACTGTGCCACTGAACTGGCGCCGGGGTTGGAGCTTACTGGCTTCCAGGCCCACACCAGAAGAGCGCCCAGGGACTGAGTCTAGCAGCAGGCAGCTAGGGAAATGGCGACGGTGCCACCGAATCTGCGCCAGGGTTGGAGTTTACTGGTCTCCAGATCCACGCTGGAAGAGCTCCCAGGGACTGAGTTTAGCATTGGGAGGCTCGGGAAACGGTGACTGTGCTACCAAATCTGCACCAGGGTTGGAGCTTACCCGCCTCCAGGTCCACGCCGGAACTGTGCCCAGGGACTGAGGTAAGCAGTGGGCGCCTCGGGAAACGGCGACTGTGGCACCGAGTCTGCGTCACCAAATCTGCGCCGGGGTTAGAGCTTACTGGGCTCCAGGCCCATGCCGGAAGGGCGCCCAGGGACTGAGGTTAGGAGCAGGCAGCTCGGAAATGGCAACTCTGCCACTGAATCTGTGCCGGGGTTGGAGCTGACCGGGCTCCAGGTCCACACCAGAAGAGTGCCCAGGGACTGAGTATAGCAGCAGGAGGCTCGGGAAACGGCGACTCTGCCACCAAATCTGCACCGGGGTTGGAGCTTACTGGCCTCCAGGCCCATGCCGGAAGTGCGCCCAGGGACTGAGTTTAGCAGCGGGCGGCTCAGGAAACAGCGACTGTGGCACGGAGTCTGCGTCATCAAATCTGCGCCGGGGTTAGAGCTTACTGGCCTCAAGGCCCATGCCAGAACTGTGTCCAGGGACTGAGGCAAGCAGCGGGTGGCTCGGGAAATGGGGACTGTGCCACCAAATCTGCGCCAGGGTTGGAGCTTACTGGCCTCCAGGCCCATACCAGAAGAGCACCTAGGGATTGAGTTCAGCAGTGGGAGGCTCGGGAAACAGTGACTGTGACACCAAATCTGCGCCAGAGTTGGAGCTTACTCGCCTGCAGGCCCACACCAGAAGAGCACCCAGGGACTGAGATTAGCAGCGGGTGGCTTGGGAAACAGTGACTGTGCCACCAAATCTGCACCGGGGTTAGAGTTTCCTGGCCTCCAGGTCCAAGCCAGAAGTGTGACCAGGGACTGAGGTTAGCAGCGAGTGGCTCGGGAAACGGTGACTGTGCCACCGAATCTGCGTCAGGGTTGGAGCTTACTGGCCTCCAGGCCTATGCTGGAGGAGCACCCAGGGACAAAGTTTGGCAGCGGGCGACTCAGGAAACAGCGACTGTGCCACTGAATCAGCGCTGAGGTTGGAGCTTACTGGCTTCCAGGCCCACACCAAAAGAGCTCCCAGAGACTGAGTTTAGCAGCAGGCGGCTCGGGGAAATGGTGACTGTGGCAACAAGTCTGTATCACCAAATCTGCACCAGGGTTGGAGCTTGCTGGCCTCCAGGATTATGCCAGACGAGCGCCCAGGGAATGAGGTTAGCAAGTCAGAGTCTGACTTTCTTCATAGTAACTGCAGAAGCACATCCAGTCAGCTTGTATTGGTGAGTAGGTGGGCCTGTTGGAACAACAGCCCCTACCATTATAGCTGCACAGGGCCTACAGCCTACTGACCTCCAGGCCAAATGCACAAGTGAGCCCAGAGACTCTGTATTGCTGAGCAGGCAGGCCCATTGGAACCTCAGGCAGCGCCATTGTAGCAGTTGAGGAGCCACAGTCTTCCTGCCTCTAAAGCAGACAGGAGAAGGTGTTCCGACTGTACTGATTGAGTGCCTCATATGGTGTGCCAGAACTAGGAGTGTTTCTTTAGGTCCCAATACAGACTGCAAAGAACAACCCAGGAAACACTGCTATTTAAAGGTTCCTAACTATTAGGAGGAAAGTGACTTGCAACAAAGAGCACCAGAAAACAGGGCATGTCAGAAATGAAGAAACACTCAAAGTCTCAGATACAAAAATCCTCACCTCCAGGTAACACAGATGAAAGGGAAATAGAGAAGTGTGAAGCTCAGTCTCCAGAGTTCTTGGAAATGGTAACCAAAGCAGATCTAGTAAAATGGAAATCAGAACTAATCTCTGAGATGGAAGCAGAAAAATTAGAAACTGTCAACATGATGATTAATAAAGCTAAGGAGGAAATCATGGAGTTGATAGAATCCAAGATAGCAAAAGCGATGGAACCTTTTAAACACCTACAAACAGAAGTCCAGGAAATTAAGAAAGAAAATGAAAGTTTAAACAATAGAATGAATTTGGCAGAAGACCGAATTTCAGACCTAGAAGACAGGATCTCAACCAATGAACTGGAAAGGCATAATCTATGGAAAAAAGCAAACGATAATCAAAAGTCAATCCAACAGCTCCTAGATGATTCAAAGAAGAATAACATAAGATTGATTGGAGTCACTGAGGAAGCAGGAGACAATGCTAAAGACATCAAAAAGCTATTCACAGAGACAATGGAAGAAAACTTCATAGAAAAAGGTAAAGAATTGGACATACAAATATATGAAGCATACAGAATGCCACATGCCCGTGACATGAAAAAATCTACACCTAGGCATATAATCATAAAAGTCCCAGATATGCAAAAAAAAAAAAAAAAAAAAAAAGAAATACT
>PVIR01003887.1:0-35512 GCA_004026965.1 Petromus typicus | reverse complement strand
AAGGGCAGAAGTAAGATAACACAGCCAAGAACAGGAAAGCATGGCAGCACTCAATTTATCTATATCAGTCATAATGATTAATGTCAATGGACTCAACAAGCCAAGCAAGAGATACAAACTGGTAGAGTGGATCAAAAAACAAGATCATACAATCTGCTGCATACAAGAAACACACCTAATTCAGAAAGAAACGCATGGACTGAAAGTAAAGAGATGGAAAACAATACTTCATGCGACTGGAAACAGCAAGAAACCAGGAGTGGCGATTTTATTTGCAGACAAAATAGACTTCAAGCCAAAGTTGATAAAGAGAGATAAAGTTGGGCACTATCTTTTAATTCAGGGAAAAATGCAAGAGACAGAAATCACAATCTTAAATATCTCTACTCCAAATTCTAATGCAACCAACTATATAAAACAAATATTAACGGACTTGAAAAACCAGATAAACTCTAATGCAATAATAGTAGGGGACCTCAATTCCCCACTGTCACAAAGAGACAGTTCGACTGGACAAAAAGTCACTCAGGAAATCCTGGAGCTCAACCAGACTCTTCAGCAAATGGACTTAATAGATGCCTACAGAGTATTTCACCCCACAAAGTCAGAATTTACATTCTTCTCAGCTGCTCATGGATCATTCTCCAAAATAGACCATGTGCTCATTCATAGAACAGGTTTAAGCAAATATAAAGGGATTAAAGTTATCCCTTGTACACTGTCGGAATATAGTGCCCTGAAATTAGAGCTGAATAGCAAAGGAAAGCCCAGGATCTTCACAAAAACACGGAAACTGAACAACACTGTGCTTACCAACCAATGGGTCATAGAAGAAATTAGAGAATAAATTGATCAGTTCTTACAACTACATGATAGCCCCAGTACAACATACAGAAATTTATGGGAAACAATGAAAGCAGTTCTATGAGGAAAATTCATAGCAGTGAAAGCCAACATCCAGAAAATGGAGCAAGCTTAAATAAACAACTTAATACTGCACCTCAAGCAACTAGAGAGGAGCAAAACAAACCCAAAGCTCGCACTAGGTAAGAAATTACAAGGATCAGGGCAGAAATTAATGCAATAGAAACCAATAGAACGGTGCAAAAAATAAATGAATTGAAAAGTTGGTTCTTTGAGAGGATAAATAAAATTGATAAACCCTTAGCCAAACTCATTAAACAAAGGAAGGAAAAGGGCCATATCTATGCTATTAGCAATGAGAGCGGAGAAATTACTACCAACCCAGAGGGAGTCCAGAGGATAATAAACACCTACTTTGAAAATTTATACTTCAATAAAATGGAAAATGTAGAAGAAATGGATAGATTCCTAGACACATATGAACTCTCAAAGCTGAATAAAGAAGATATAGAAATGTTAAATGCCCCAATAACAATCTGTGAAATTGAAAATGTAATTTAAAATTTGCCAACAAAGAAAAGTCCTGGACCTGATGGTTTTGCTGCTGAATTCTACAAAATTTTAGAAGAAGAGTTAGTGCCTCTACTTCTGAAACTCTTCAGTGAAATTGAAAAGGAAGCAGTACTCCCAAACTCATTCCTGGAAGCAACCATTACCCTGATTCCAAAAGCAGAGAAAGACCCAACCAAAAAAGAGAACTATAGGCCAATATCTCTAATGAGCATCAATGCAAAAATCCTCAATAAGATCCTGGCAAACAGAATACAGAGAATTATCAAAAAGATTATACACCCTGACTGAGCTGGATTCATCCCAGGTATGCAAGAATGGTTCAACAAACATAAATCAATCAATGTTATATACTATATTAACAGGCTTAAGGACAAAAATCATATGGTCATCTCAATTGATGCAGAAAAAGTATTTGAAAAATACAATACCCATTTATGTTCAAAACTCTACAGAAGATTGGAATAGATGGTGTATATTTCAAACTAGTAAAAGCTATCTAGGAGAAACCTTCAGCCAGTATCATACTAAATGGTCAAAACTTGAATTCACTCAGTGAAGAGTCCTCCATGAGTAATACACTAGAGTGTGTGGCTCTTAGACTTCTAGAAAGGAAAAGCGAAGTATAGAACAGATTGTTCCTTGGGTTTTCTTTCTTTGTGTAGAGATGTTCATGAAGTCACAGCTTATACTGAGGCTGTGGATGTAATTGAGGCTGTCTATACCAATACCTTGGACCAGTGACCAAGAAAAAAAAATCAATAAACATTAGCTACTTTTATTATTAATTTTGGATGTGTAACCCTTAATGTAATTATATAGTAAATCTTGAGCCACAAAATAAACATACTTCTTAGAATTTCACAAATTGCTCTTTTCAGGAAGGCTAATTCCTCCTTTATTTTGTTATTTATGGTTCTAATATATGTGCATCTTTCAGTGTTCAGCACCAAGAACAAACTTCTACTTAAAGAAGCCCATGCATTGTTGCTCTCCATACACAAGGTATTGGATGTAGAGTAGAAATAAACTAATGAAATTTCTCAATCCATGCTAGACTTTTTTATAGATTTCATCTTGAATCAGTAATCCAATTTATATAATTTGTCATTTCACAGTATTTGTACTTTATGTAAATGAATATCACAATAGCTGTAATTTCAATCTTGGATAAGGATCAACTGTTATATAGTGAAATATTTTATATTTGGAAATTATTCAAAAATGTACATGTGTTAATGAAATGTAAAAGTATGCATTTTGGCATAAGAGTGTGTAAATCTGCATTCCAATATATGAATATAACTTCTTTGAAAGTTCATAGCTTATTTTTTCTCTTTTCATAGAACAGAGCAAACAGCTATCTTATTTAGAGAAAGAAAATTAGTAGCTGCTCGTAGGCATTTTTCTTGATTATAGAAAGAGATGAGAATTAGAGAAACTGGAAGGATGACATAAAATTACTTCATGAATTTAGTGTAAATAAATGCCTTAGACACACTAGAATCTAATAGATATGATTATTACTATTATTCCATTTATTCAGGATTAAGAACATATCAAGGGAGAAAAAACTTCTTTTTTCCTTCATATGATCTGAAATTTTTATATTGAACTTGTGCTGACCTTTTAACCTTTCATTACCAAAAGATAAATATAAGTCTAGTTTGTAGCTCATTGATATTTCAATATATTTTTGGCTTTGTGTATACGACTGCACTTTATATTAAATATATCTGTCACAGATACTCTGTGGCTGAGTATAATAGCCTCTTCATTTTAAAAATGAATCACACTATATTATTTGCTCATATCTTTAACACATCTCATTTCCTTTCTGTTTCTCTCTGTTTATGGTGGTATTCAAGGCTGACAATTTAGGATAATAAGTTATTTTAGTTAAATGTCTTTTTACTATCTTTTACTGAATCAATGTGATTGAGATTCTCATGGTTGACTTTTTCAATATGAAACAAATTCAATACTAGTGATACACAGCTCTGCCCTGATAGCAGCCTGTACTTTCCTGCAGCAATCCTCTGCTCTGCTGCTTATGACTGCAGCACATTCTGTCTTCTGGATTTTGCCAATGCTGATGCAACTGCAGTAGATTACAGTCAGGCAAGCTTGTCTGAAATTATTTTTTACACTTTATGTTTCTGAAAATGATTGTCTTACTTAAAAGCACGGTTATATCACCATTGCTTTTCTATCCTTCCAATATTCTTCTAGAAATATTATCATTTTTTATTTTGAAAACATTTATGAGCAGCATTTGTTAAAAATAATAATGATGACTGCACACTCATCATTTTATTTCCATCAGAATTTGTGGATTTTGTGATGTGTGTATGTGTCCATATGAAAATAATTTATATGTAAGTGTGTGTATATATACATATGTAAAATTCATATATATAATATAATACATATATGTAAAAATATATATATTATATATAATTCATCAAGGTTTTATATTACCTTTTTGTAGAAAAATTCATTCCAATTTGTAATGTATGGAAACTGCTAATGGCTCCTTTTCATGATTTTGAAATTTTAAGAATATTTTGCACACACACCTCTTAAAGTAATACTCTGAATTAATGTATACAGTCATTTTATTTGAAATGATAAATCAAAGATTTGGAAGAACAGAGTACCACACTCAATTTACATGGTTCATAATGTATATTAATTAATCCTAACTATTAATGATAAGCATAATAAAAGTAAAGCCTTAAAGTAGTAAGATTTGCCCTGTTCATATGTTCTTTCCATATCTTACTTTGAGGTATAATTTTTATATATATTGATGGCTACAAATCCTATGGCCATTGGCACTAAACTGATATGTACCAATTATTATTATGAAAACGTTTGCCTATACAAATAGAATCTACTTAGTCATGAATCTGTTTACTGAAATTTTTAAAATAAATTTTCTCATTTTCTTTTGAAGAATGTGACACTTTTTAAAATTTGCTGGAAAAGTTTTGTTCTCATATTACAAGTATTACCCACCATTAATTTTTGTAAATTAAATTTTTACTACGAGACACTTTTAGATACATATGTAATTGTGAAAAGATATACACATGTCTCATATATCCTTTATCTACTTGTTGCTAGTGGTTTTATCTTGTAAAACTAAAGTATTAAAGATATATTATACTTTTTGCATCATGTATTTTCTCCTTAAAGAATTTTGTTTAATTATTTTAGGAAAGTTTTTGGTGTCACTTTCCTTTAAAATTCCTTTCCTATAAGACTATCTTGATTCTCTCGTATTCACAGATGATACTTTAACTGATATACAAGACTAGTTCAGAATTTGAAGGGTTTTTGTTTATTTGTTTGTTTTTCCTACTCTTAGTACTGTGTTTCTTTCCTTTGGCCTCAAAATCTGTTGTAGATTCCATCAATTTGTGTTCTAACATTTTATTTTGCAGTATGTATATATGTATGCTCTAGTATATCTAGCATTTGCAGTTCATTGAAACATTTATATTATAGCATTTTTATTATTTCTGATAATTTCTATTTTTCATTTAATTTAAAGATTTTCATGATTACAAGAGGAAGAAATTTTATGATGGCTGGTTCCAACACTCATTAGAGAATTATAACATCTCAGTCATCATTGTAATACCTATTAATTTTTTTCTAAGAAAATTGAATTTCTCAGTTTCTTAGTATTATGAATAATTTTAAGCTGAATTCTAAGTGTTTTCCATACTGTGTCTATAACTCTGTATTTTACTAAAAGCTCATATTTAGCTGGTTGTAATCAACACTGTTCCAATACAGAATAAGTGGAGCTGGTTGTTGTCTGCCCTTTGTGGGTGTATAGTCATGGTTTCTACTTGTTGTTCTTTGTGGATGTGGATGAGTGGAAGTTCTGATTCATCTATGTTGGTCTTTAGACACACATACACACAAAAATACACACAATATTTTTCGGTTGAGCTTAGAAAGCTACATCTATTCTATTTTCTCTAAAGAAAACATCTCAGTAGCTAATTTACAATTGATTCACAATTCATAATGATCCTGTTTCTAACAAATAGAAGTTGCATACGGTATTTCAATTTGTAATTGAATATAGCAAACTGTTGGTCTTGTAATCAACAATATGTGATCTAATACATAATGTTAATTTTCATAAGTGTTATCTCCACATAGATTATTACCAAAAATTTCAATAATAGTGATGTTTTTTACACTTTAACATAGATATTCTTATGTACAAAAAGCAGATTTTTCACTATAGAAATGCAGACTTTAAAATGTGCAGAGTGGATTATAATGAGATACTATAATGGGACTCTGATATTTCAACCAAGATAAAATGACTGTGTTAATATCTTCTCTTAATCATTTCTCTCTGAATACAGAAAGGTTCCATGAAAGAGTATGTAGAGTAACAATTTTTAGTTAGTTTAGTCATATGATGTTAATATTTTTTATCTGTATTTAATAACATCTGCCTATTAAAAATGTCCATTATTTAGTTTCTAACAATACCATTTTTTTCCCTTATGTCTGAAGATCTTCTGTATTTTATTGTCAATTAATTTTCCCACATTTTTTTGGATTTGATTCTCAGCCACATACTCTTCCTCTCTGATCTCATTTACTCTAGTGGCTTAATAAAATGTTTTTTTTTCCAAAATTTTGTCTGTATTTATTTTAATTAATTCAGGCTCACATTTTCAATGACTTCTATTTGAAAGCCAGAGAGATTCCTTAAAACTGTCTAAAGCTAGTCTCATCTGCTTCCAAATGTGAACTTCATCTTTATCTCCTCTTGAATATAATATTTTATCAGTAATGACCTTATTTCTCCTTTGAATGCTTTAGCAGGTTTTGAATGTAACAGGAAGAAGGAGATTAACTAATTTTTAACTTTCCCTCAAAAGAAAAATTAAAATTTCCTTAAAATATTTCTAGCATATTTTATAAAAATACTGCATTTCAATATTTATCTATAATTACTCAAATGTCATTTTTACTGGATATAAATATTATTCAAAATCTGCTTCTCCAGTGTGATCCATAATTCATAATAAGCCAGCGTTACATCTGGCATTTTTATTTTGTTTTTCCAATTTTCAAATGTTTCAATTTAAATTCATTTAAATTCCGGATAGAAGCTCACCAGTCTAATGCATTAATAACAAGAATGTTCCACTCTTTAGGATCAGATAGTGAAGTGAGTGATTGTGTATAATCAAGACGGCTGGTGTCATGGAGCTGTCAGGAAGGATGTGCCACTGAAGGTCATACGCTGCCTCTGGCTGGTGTTGGGAGTCATGTCTGTGCCTCTCAGAATTTTGACAGAGATTCTGATACTCTCAACTTTTATGCCTCACTCAAGGCAATGTTCACTTTTTCAACTGTTCTCACCGTGAAATTATCAGACATATGTTCCCAGTGGGAGCTCTTCAAGATTTCTGTCCATCACAGTCATTCAGTAGGACAATTGATATTAGCAATTTTTGATTTTTGTCTCCATTTTTTACAGCATGTTATGTTTTCTTTATTTGTTTTTATTTTTGAAGAGAGTTTCTTCTGTGTCCACTATTATGAAAAATGAAACGTACATTTTGTGAAAAGATTCTGAATGTTTCAGATCATGTGCATTCATCAATCCTTGAAATCATTTGTTGACGGTAGAAACTTTTACATCCACATGCTTTATGGATCCTTAACGTAGAAGAAAATAGAACATCGTCATTGTTATGGTATATTGTGTTAGATAACGTAATTTTAAATAAGCGAATCCCCAAAATTATATTTTCATCAATAAGTGAATGAAAGTTAAAAACAAAATAATGTATTGCCTCATATTGATTTTAAAAGGTAGGAAAAAAGTTTTACATATGAGGGAAAACTTCCATCTTTCTCTTCTTTCTGTATAACTTTTGTATATATATACAGTAATAACACTCATACACAAGTATTTAGTAGTGTGTGCTGTAACTTACTTGGTTTATTCTTTTAAACAGTTACCAATTCCTTAAAATATGGTGTGATAAATGTAATTGTAGCTCTTATATATGATTTCCTGTTCATAATATTAAAATAATACCATTAATAATAATGGTAGATTGCAAATGGCTACAAGGTTTGCTTTGTCTCTTCTATCCAGAAAAAGACTATCCACCTCACTTGGATTCAAACTGCCTTTATGTTTTGACCAAAATAATGTGGTGGGAATGATGGGTAAGTTATAGACTTTGGCCTCAAAACCATTTATTGTTTCTATTTTCACAGGCTTGGAATGTTACCTAGAAACAATAATGTAGTTTGATGTAGCCATGTTCCGAGGGTAAAAAACTCACATGGAGTCATTAATCCCCAGCATCATCTTCTAGACAAGAATGAGATCTTGCCAGATAACTGACTCTCCAGACAGATGGAATCATATGAACAAATACAGAGAAGGTGTATGAAGAACGACATAGTCAAAAATATATCCCCAGAGATAACTGCATTAAACTACAGCAATAGTAGTTAGCATTGTAGCATTAGACAACACAAAGCAGACCTGAAAATATGGAAAATGCTACCTTACTAATTTCAGATAATATATTTGAGACCTAGTAACCTGAAGGGAATCAGGCAACCAGATTTGTGTCGTCTATGCCTGCAGTACCTGAGCCTACCAATGATGATTTACTTCTGTGTTACAGTATCTCTGATACATTGCTAGGACCTTATTAAGGTCATATTCTAGAATGCCCTGCCACAAAATTAAATGTGAAATACTAAAGTTTTTATAACTTTAAATATTCACGAAATTGTTTTTTTTAACCTAAATTATTTTTTCTTTCCTTTCTTTCTTTCTTTCTTTCTTTCTTTCTTTCTTTCTTTCTTTCTTTCTTTTCACTGATTGATTCAAGTGTCTTGAACTTTTGTTTTACAGCAGCAGAAGTTTCAACTGTGTATATCATATCTGTGAGCCAATTTTCCATGTGCTCCACAAATGCTGTTTTGGTTAATACTAACTTAATGTTAGGTCAATATTAGGTTAATATTAATTGTTAAGGCCAATGCTATTTAAATGATTGAACAACCAGGATATAGTGAAAAAAATGAAAACTATTTTTGCCTGTGATATACATAGTTGTGGTCATTATTGTTTTAATACATAGTATATGTTATTTCAGTTCACTAGATGTATTGAGGTATTGAGCAATCATAAAACATTTAAAATGAAAAAATAATACTTGAGCTACAGGAAGTTGAAACAAACTGAACAGGTTTTTTTTTTGTTTGTTTTTTGGGTTTTTTTTTTTTTTCTTTTTGGTCTGGATATCTGGGATAAAGCTAGAAAAAAACAAAATTTATAATAAAATACATACATTCATGCATATTTATTTCACTGTTTCTAATTTTGATTCAGAAAAACACAGATATTTGAGAACATCTCATATAAGGAGGCACCTGATACAGCCAGAATCCATATTCCATTCTCCTCAGGGTAGCAGTGATTATGTTTTACATCATAATATTAAGCATGACTGTTTCTTGACCGTAACATCAGATAAATTAATTTATATTCTTATTCTATTTAAACCTGGTAGGATTTATTGAATTTCATGTCATCATGAAGATAACATTTATCTCATTTAACATAATTTAAGAGTTTTCCTTTATACCTCATAGTTGCTTCATAAAAGTCTTATGCACAAAATTTTCATTCAAAATGGATTTCATTAACACTCTTCTTTGCTGATTCAAATGAAAGTTTGAAAGTTTTTAAATTTTGTAAGTTTTAAGTGTATTTGGCAGTGATGTTAATTGTTCTGTGTTTTACTATCTTAAAGTTATTAGTCCCATTTTAAATTTAAGACACTTAGTAACTTATCTTAATATTTCTTTCTCTTAATTGTAATATACTACCCTCAGAGTTCTGAAAGTTATATAAAGTGATATTTATCATATTTATTTTAATTTAAAAACAGAAAATTTATTATTTGCAATAGTTCATGTATAATAGACAAAAAACCAATGAATTAATGTGTAATAGGAATATTTATAGATTATTAAGTTTCTAATATAATTTGTATAATGTTTCTCAACAGTTAGCATGATTTTTATGAATAATATTTAAGAAAGAAGTCTATTACTTCGATTTGAGAGTCTGTATGTATGAAACATCAGTTGCACTTAAAGGAGAAAACCTGACACTCTCTATGATTTGGCATAAGACTCTTCTGCTCAGGCAGATGGCGGAGTTAGTGGGCATCTTCAGGCTTAGATAAGAAAAGCAGACCAAGCTTAATGATTAACTGTATGATGAATCTCAGAATTCCCCCCCCCAAAAAAAACCCCCCAAAAAACAAGAAAGAGACTTAACAGAGAAAGAGATTTAAGGCAAAATATACAAATAAATAAGAATTTACAAGATTGGCTTATAATTACCAATCAGACATGGAGTATAAAAGGACCGTGTGTATGCTGGAAACCCAAAGGATCCAGAGAAAGGCCTAGAACTCACTGTGTTCAAAGGCCAAAGGGACTGTGCTGGTGTCATGATGAAGACTCTAAGGTGAATGGGGAATATTAGACTACTCAGAAGGAACAAAAATGATTTTTCCTCTTGGTTTATACTGTGCATCACTCACGTGACAAGTTGCCACAAGGTGGATTTTCTGTCTCCAGGAAATCCTTTCCAAAATTGTCAAAAAGGCCATACACCCAAATTGTTATATAGATTTAATGTATTTCCAATTGAAATTCCAACAGTATATTTCGTAGAACTAGAGAAAATCATCCCCAAGTTCATCTAGAATCAAAACATATCAGGAATAGCAGAAATAATTCTAGTCAACAAAGACGTGGCAAGAGATATCACAATCCCCAACTTGAAACTATACTACAAAGCCTCGGTGATAAAAACAGCATGGTACTGGCAAAGAAACCAACCCGAGGAAAAGTGGAACAGACTAGAAGATGCAGAAACAACACCAGGTATGCTAAGGCACCTCTTCTTCAACAAAGGAGCCAAATATTCTCACCAGAGGGAAGATAACCTCTTTAGTAAATGGTACTGGAAAACTGAGTTTCAAACTACTAAAGATAAAATCTAAACTTATAACTTTCATCATTCACTAAACTGAAATTGCAGTGAATTAAAGGTTTAAATATTACAATAGAAAGAGTAAATCTGCTGGATGATAAGTTAGGTAGAACTTTTGGAGACACTGAGATAGGGGAAGAATTTATAAACAAAACCTCAGTAGCATGAGAACTAGCAGAAAGAATCAACAAGGGGGATCTCATCTTATTTATGAGTTTAAAAATTTCATCCCACTCAAATTGAAAGACTCAGTTCAAAAATGGGCATCTGAAATGAAGACACTTTTCAGAGGAAGAAGTAAAAGTATTTATAAACATATAAAGAAGTGGTCAACATCACTAGTCATTTGAGAGATGCAGATGAAAACAACACTGAGATTTCATCTCACTCCACAAAGCTTGGCTGCTATCCCAGAATTAGCCACCAACAAATGTTTTATGAGGCTGTGGAGAAAAATCAACCTTTTTATACTGTTGGTGGGAGTATAGATTCATACAACTCTTTGGAAATCAGTATGGAGATTCCTCAAAAAACTAGAATTAAAGTTTCCATTTGACCTGGCCATTGCTCTGCTAGGTGTATACACAGAAGAGTTAAAAGATTCATACCATTGTGGTATATGTATAGCAGCTCAATTTGTGAAAACCTAAATCTTGAAAACCTCAAAAATGTCCAACATTTTGAGCATTAGAAATATTCAATACTATGAAGAAGATATGATTCTTTTATAGAAAAGAGTATTACTCTGCCATAAAAATGATAAGACTGAATCATTTATACTCGAATGCACATTCAGGATATCCTCATAAGTGAAATAAATAAGTTACAGATGTGTAAATATCATATCTTCCCATTTTACAAAATTTATAATACTTTCTAAACCTCATTTACAGCTTAAGTTCTAAATATCATATGAGAAAATGAAGATATAAATGAGTTCTAGTATATATAGTAGATATTGTGAAATAAAAAATAGTTAAAAGAAAATAGGGTTTAGGGGTAAATAAAAAGGGGAAATTAATGTGATAGTAATAAAAGGAAACAAAGCTTATGTGTTTAGTGTGTAAGGAGGTTATAGTGTGGGTAGGGGAATGGAAAAAAATGATAATTTAGTTGTGTTGTATACTGGTACAAATTTTCAATGTTGAATGCGATGATGGTGTCTATATATAATGTAACAATAAAGATTTGAATTAAAAAATAGCTTCTGTACATCAAAAGAAACCACTAACTGAGCAAAAAGGCAATCTAATAAGTGGAAAAAATTTTATCAGCTTTTACTCAAAGATCTACTTTATAGAATATATAAAGAACTTAAAACCATTACACCTTACAAATTTTAAAAGTCCAATTCAAAAGTGGACATATGAAATAAACATTTTTTTTTCAGAGAAAGAACTTAAAGCAACAAAGAAACACATGAAAAATGTTAAGTATCACTGGTCATTTGAGAGATGCAAATGAAAACAACAGTGAAATTCTACCTCACTCCAGAAAACATAGCTACTATCAAGATCAACCAACAACAAATGCTGTCAGGACTATTGGGAGAAAGGAATCTCACTGCTTTTGCTGATAATATAGACTGTGTAAATCAGTGTGGAAATTCCTCAAAAAATCTAGGATTAGAGGTGCTATTTGACCTTATTATTTCCCTGCTTAGTATAGCCATAAAATAATGTAAAGTATATACCACAGAGACATATATACAGTCTTGTTTATAGCAACAGAGTTTGTAATAACTAAATCCTGGAAACAGTCTAAATACCTATCAACGGAAGACTTAATAAAGACATGTTATTTATATTAGAATATTAATCAGCCATAAAGACTAGTAAATTGCTGATATTTATACTTCAATAAATACAATTTAAGGACATATTCATAAGTGAAATAAATAGGAAATAAATGTGTGAATATCATATTATTTCCCTAATGTGAAGAACTTAAGCTTTCAATGAAGTTTAGAAAGTAATATAGATATTATAAAGTAGGAAGAAAATGTTCAAAGAGAAAAGGAAAGTGAGGAGAAAGCAAAGACAGGAACAAAAAATATTGGTGATAAAAAGGAAAACAAAAGTTATGTATATAGGAGAGGTGAGGGCTGAAGAGAGGCAAGAATAATGAGAAAAGATAAGAATGAAAATATATCATGTATAGCTACAAATGCTCAATGATGAATATGATTGTAATGTACTCTAAAAATGTGCCCAAAACTTAGGTTATTAATAAAATTTTAAAATTATCCCTTCAACCATGCCCATAACTCTGCTGATGCAGGTTAGTTGGCTGATTCTTACTCATGTTGACAGAGTCAGTTATCTATCACACCTACTTTCAGGAGGGAAGTCATAAAGACTAAAATAAAGTAATTAATAAAATTGAGAGCAACATAAAATACAAAGAATATCTTTTTCAAAAGAATATTAATAATAGATAAACTCCTACCCAAAATTCCAAAAGAAAAGAAGAAAACACTCAAAGCCATTAGAATTGAGAAATTAAAATTAAATAGGCATCAAATGGACACCATCATGATTTAGAAGATAGTTAATATCTACTATCAAAAAATGTATTCCAATGCGTTTTACAGATTTGAAGAAAATAACATCTTCAAATGGGTCCTAAAATTGATAACCATTTCAGAAATGTAGCTTGATGTAAAATAAACACACAAATATCAATAATATTCTTTTATACTGCTTTCATGTGAACTTTGTATATGTACATAACACTGAGTTCTTTCTTATTTCCTTTTCTTTCCCCCACACTCTTCTCTCCATTTCTGGATATATTCTCAGACTACCAAAATATGTAGTACTGTACTAAGTATTATATTAAAGAATGTTGCCAATCATGAAACACATGAATACCTTCATATTTTACAAATCATTCTATTACTAATACCCATGTCATATGAGCCTATCTAGCATAGAATTATGTTCATTTTCCAGCGAACATTGGAATTTTGTTCTTAGATTTTATAATATGTATGAAAATTTGTATTTTTAATTTCTTTCCAGCTAGTAAATGTATTGTGTTCTTTTTCTAAATTAAATTTTCCTGCTACACATTCATACAATTATTTAAAGATAATTTATTTTAAATTGGCAAAGAAATCTGAATTGTGAATTCTTGTTTATTTTTAACATAGGGATATTTGTACAATTGCTATGGTCTGTCTGTATATGTCATCCCAAAGCCTCATGTGCTTATAAATGGGATTTTCAAAGCTGGTTGGATTTAGGACTTGTGAGGCTAGAGTTAAGGGTACATGGCACTAAGTCCAATAATTAGAATTAATATCATTCCAAGTGGCACCAAGGTTCGGACTGCTGGGTTTTCATAAACAGCTCTTGTCAGACTCTAAGATGTGTTTCTAACCTAATTTTTTTCATTATAAATTGAAAATGACTATTATGTTGTATCAAATTGATTTTCCTGCCTCCACAGATATGATCACTTGCTTTTCTGTGTAAGTGGTGTATTATGTTTATGAGTTTATATAGGTTTATATAGGCTGCTTGCTTGCTGTTTGCTGCTCCAGTGCCTTCTGCCTGCCAGGCAGTGAGCTGTTTCTCCTCTGTGAGGCATCTCTCCCATAGGCCTACTTCAGAGTCAACCAAGTATGGACTAAAACATCTACAGCATATAAGCTAAAGAAAGCTTTGCTTCTTTAACTTCTAGGTGTCTGATATTTTGTCTCAGCAATTAAAAAATAATTAATACACATTTCCTTTTCTTTCCTCTAAATTTACTGCTCTCTTGTATCCATATAAGAAACACAGATCTATGTTGTAGAACCTCTTTAAATGTTTACTACTAGTTTACTTACATACTCTTGGTTTGCTATTTTATATTTAAGAACATATTTGTTATTTTTCACATAAGTCACAATGTAGAACAGTTTTCATATGATATATATATATATATATATATATATATATATATATATATATATTCTGTTTGCTTCCCAGGACTTCACTTTTATGCTTTTAGTATCTATGTTGTAGACATCTGAAAAGTATGTGTCATATTATTTTCTTTTTTTCCCCTATGGGCTTCATTGATATTTGAGGAGAGAATATATAGTCATTTCTGCTAAAAATTATATATGTATATTAAATTATATTTGCTCTATGAAAAATGATGCAAAAGAAATAAGATTAGAGGGAAATAGATTCTGAAATATGTTTCTCAAAGGTTTTATCAGTGATACATTAAAAAGATTTATAAAAACCTAGTTTAAATGTCAGCATTTTTTAACCTATGTTAAATAGTTCAGTGTACAAATACCACAATAAACATGGCTTTTCCAGCTCATGCCAGGTTTCCTTGTGGAAACAGGCACAGAACGCTTTGAGTGGGCCCTGTTGTGAAGCAGAAGGAGAGTTAGTTATCTGCGACCAGAGGGAGTGCTGCAGACTGGAGGTGGATGCTGTGACGTGTACTCAGCAAGACTGAAGAAGCTGCCAACACAGGAGACCAACACACAGACCATGCTTCACTGTGCCAGGCTGTGTGGTGGCTGCATTAGTCATGTTTTCATTGCTGTGGCACACACAAACTGAGTGAGCTTAAAGACTCACAGCTTCAGGGGCCACTCAGGCCACAGTCAGCTGGATCCTTTGCATGCAGGCACATGGTCAGTGAGGCAGGGGGTCATGGAAGCTGCTGGAAGAAACGGACTCATCTCATAGCGGCCTGGAAGGAGTCAAAGCAGGGACCAAGCCCGAGAAAGGAGATGAGAGATAGAAGAAGTCAGAGAGCAAAAGGCAAATCCAAGATTCCGCGCCATGGTCCCAGTGACATCTTTTATCCATCAGGCCCACAAAGCCGATTAGAAACATTAAATCCTGACAATGAATTACTCTCTTATTGAAGTTACAGCACTTAAGATCCAATCTTTCCCAAAGCTCTACTTCCGAAAATCCACATGCAAACATTAACAAAGGGTACAGGTTTCCGAATTCCATTCTTGCCTCTTAAAAATGAATTATCACCCATTTGGAGCTCTTTTTTGAACAAATACTTCCAAATATAAAATTTACTTATCAATACTCCCAAATAAAATTTATTTTCATTTGAAAAAGACATTATTTCTTTGTGTCATTCTAGGATATAATCTGTTTTCTTCCTGAAGGTAATGCCAATGCTAATAGATCTTTTACTACTATTTCAGACCTATCATTTTTTCAGAAAACTAGTCACCCTTGTTGCTTTCCTCTTATTAGTCTCCATAATCCTTCTCATCAATGATGAATCTTTTACAAAAGTTTTCCCTCTACTTCACATCCTCGATTCCAACACCGGGTATCAAAAGGAATCTTACTGGTTAAGGGAAAATGTAGTCTTTAGGTACTTGTGGGTTGAATATTGGTTTATTACAGCCAGGACAATTTGATAAATTATAAATCATTCTAAAATTTAATTTTATAATGTATAAAATGAAATTATGATGCAATTTAATTCATTGAATCATTCACATGTTTAAAGGGAATAAATATGAATTAATTAATCCAAAAACTCACTTGTATTGTGTTTCAAGATGGTCATTGTTAAACAGCATGCTCTCTCTAAAAAAATCTCATTCTGACTAAAAGCACATCAATATGGTGACACTATTGTTTTCTAAAACATTTATTTTAGCACTGAAATTGCTGTATGAAATAGTGTGAGACCCTTCATCTTACCTAGTTACCTTGGGGTTGTCTATAGTCATAAATGTGATTTTATGTTTATTTTATTAATGAAATGTACCATCATTTTTCCAGGTCGAATGTTGTAAATTAGAAAATCCTCTCTAATAAAACATCTAAACTTGCCAACCTGTGTATTTTGTGTCTTTAATATTAGATTAACCAGTCTTCTTTGAATTCTCATTTGATTATGTTTAGTTTACGTTTTCATTATCATTTTTATACTGCTAAATTGTGCTTTACCTACTAATGCCTCTTTCTTCCAGTTTTACCAAATAATTTCACCTGAGTGAAAAAATAATATTTTGTAGTGTTGGAGAGGCTAACATATATAAAAGAAAGCACTAATTGCTTCCTTTTGTATCCAGGATAGCCTAAATTTTTAATTTGCATTGTCCATGAGCTCCTTGTCATTGAAACTTATGTTCAGAAAAAAGTATACAAGGCCTGTGTCTTGAAGGTTGTGAATTCCACAATTCTCTCTCCTCATTAGTCATGGTATCCCCTTGGCAAATGCATGTTAAATACTTACTCTTCTTCAACACTCATTTCAACTGTCAGATCTGCAATTCATTTTCAGACATTTTTCTGCTCCGCCATTATGTTGACATGCACTATGTTTTTATGTTACTTTTTCCTTCTACCAGGAAATAGCCAAAAAGGATTCATGAACTTGATTTTGACCCTCACATTTCCATATTACTCCCTATCTTGTTTGTATGGGGATGTTCAGGTAAAATATATAGAGCAAAACCTTATAGGCAACTGGAATTTATTGTTGGTGAATAAAATAGAATTTAATATCAGGTTGCATATTATATTCATCTTGATCGGTATGCACTCAGTGTCAGAATGATGACAAAGACAACTGAGTGAAGGCAGAAGTAAATTTGGGAGCACTTACTTGTGGATTAGGTTCAGAATGTGAGGAAAATAGAATGATTAAGAGTAAACCCTGGATTTGTGGTCTGATTATCTGAGAAGATGGTATTTATATATCCTGAGAGAGAGAAAATGGAATACGAACATACTACAAATCCAGTATTCTTTTTTGATAACTTTTCATTTAGTTTGTGGCACTTCTCCTTTTTTCTCAAGACTCTAAAATATTTCTGATCTTCTATTTCTAATTCTCATAAGCTCAGATTTTGTGAAAAGGACCTTCTAATAATCACTTAAATTTTTGCTACTTAAACATCAATAACAGCTCAGAATCATCTTAAAATGAAGTTGTTATTTTAATACTCAGACCTACATTTGAAATTCCACATTTACTAAAAGATTCCAAGTGAATCTAATGGGAATAAAGCAGGTGAGCCCAGTGTGTGGTAATAAAAGAAAAAAATTGATAATGTGAAATAGAAAATATTTGAAAGGAAATAAGGTGTAGGGGTAAATAATGAGGGGAAAATAATGTAATAGTAATTAAAAAGAAACAAAGCTTATGTATATAGGGGTTGGGGGTTCCAAAATGGGTGGGGGAATGGGAAAAATGAGAATCAAGTCATGTCATATTCTGGTACAAACATAAACCAATAAATTTCATTTAGTTTGTGGCACATCTCCCTTTTTTCTCAAGACTCTAAAATATTTCTGATCTTTTATTTCTAATTCTCATAAGCTTGGGTTTTGTGTAAATAAATAAATTTTAAAAAGAAAAAAATATATTTTAGGCTGCATAACTCACTGCTTTCCCAAGTCCTTTGATCTGAGTAATAAATACATCTTGTATTAACTGAGATTTGATGCCACTCTACATCCTCACATAGGCTGGACCTCCTTTTCACCTTACTGCCTTCATATCCACAGCTGTGATCATGTGGGGATCAATTCCTCAGGAACAGAATGACTGAGTTGTATCAGCTGCAGCCCCTAACATGTGACTGTGCTCTAGTGCTGAATACTCCACAGTATCCCTTTCCCCCAATACCACAATCATAGTGTAACCAAAATAAAAATCACAGCTTTATCCCTGTCCTCTGAGACTGAGCAACTCAACTCTAACTTAGATCACAGACTATGGATGTGACTGTGTAAGTCTAAACAAATCACACTAAAGTTAATATGTAAGTTAACGTGTAATGTCATTTGTATCTGTAAGATGAAGGTTACAACACAGAATA
Organism: Petromus typicus; assembly: GCA_004026965.1. NCBI lineage: Eukaryota > Metazoa > Chordata > Mammalia > Rodentia > Petromuridae > Petromus > Petromus typicus. Next base: position 17,168 of record PVIR01003887.1, on the reverse strand, counting down.
CTAACTATAAATCTCATAATTTATTAAGGAATACACCACAGGGAATGATATAATTATGACATCAAAAATATAAATTTTTATGGAGAGTAAAAAATTAGATGTTTGTATGAATGAAATTTAAACTAGTCTCACTTTAAGATAAATTTATAACTGGCTGGGAATTTAGCTCAGTGGTTCCTTTGCCTGGCTGGCAACGCAAGGGCCCTGGATCGATTCCCTGGTAAGCATATACAATACTGGGCATGGAGACTCACACCCAGCAACAATCAGCACCACATATCCCAGTGCTGAGCATGGTGGTTCACACCTGTAATCCCAGCACTTGGGAAGCAGAGGCAGGAGGATTGCTGTGATGTGAGTTTGAGGCTAAATTCAGGGCCAGCCGGAACTACAAAGTGAGTACCTGTCTCAAAAGATAAATAAATAAATAAGTAAAGATGTATAACTATATAATAATGTATGTATACCTTAAAGTTACCAGAAAGTAAAAGCTATGATATACAATGAAAGAACAGAAGTAACGCTTTGAATTACAAAAAGGACACAATTTTAATATCGGCAAAAAGAGACAATTTTTTAAAAGTCAAAAATGACAAAATATATCTATAAATTGAGTATAAGATCTAATTTTGCAAATAAAAATAGGATGTCTAAGTGAAAGAATATTGCAATAAAGTTGATATAATTGGAGAATAATACAAGAGAGTACACAGAGATCATTTGGTAACACACACCTTTTTCTTTTAATTTAATCTTTATTGGTACATTATGAATATACATTCATAATGTTCAATATACACATTGAACATTGAGAGTTTGTACCAGAATATGACATAACTTGATTCACATTTTCCCCTCCCCCACACCCTGCAAACTTCCACCCCCTATATACATAATCTTTGTTTCCTTTATTCTTTATTATTACCACATTCATTTTTATCAGCTGTGGAAGCTGAAAAAGTTATACAGAATGCAGAATAATGATCAGTAGGGTTAGGAAAGGGAGAAGACAAAAATAAGAGAGCTTGGGTTGAACTGGTTCCTGCTGCATGCCTGTGTTGAAATATCACACAGAGATGCACATGGAATTATTGTGTGTTAATAAAAATAAAATACATGTTAAGCCCTTCAAACTATTTAAGTTTAAACAAAATGGTGGAGGAATTTCTCACTAAAAGTATTAAGCAGAAAGGAAAAATAGAAGAAATGAATAAATAGAAATATATCACATTTTTTATAGATGAGAAGAATGATTGGATTAAAATGTATATACCACATAGATTAAAAAGTTTAATTATATTCTTTTAAGAATTGGATTACATTCAACAATGAGAATTTGTACCAGTAAATGACATAACTTAATCATGATGTGTATATGTAATGTACAATAAAGATTTCAATTAAAAATAAAAAGAATTGGTATACAATGAAAATGTTTACATAGAACTACTAAAGTAGCCAAAGCAATGCTGAAAAGAAAAGCAAAATTGAAGTTATTTTACTTGCTTGGTAAAAGTTATAGTGTAAAAGTAGGGCAATCGATTCATTAGAGTAATGATATAAAACACATACAAATCAATAAGACATCATAAAAAAAAGAAAACTAACATTTCTAAATAATTTTCCTCAAAACCATCAAGAAACATATTGGAGAGCATGTAATTTTTTTAATAAATTGTTATAAGAAGATGAAATTTGTACAAGAAAAAAGTAATATTGAAATTTTATCTTGTTACATACAGAAAACAAGTGAAATATGGAGAAACTGTCTTAATTTCAGACTTGAATTCATGAAATTCCAAGAATAATGTATAAAAAATAATTACTTAACACTCGTCTGAACAATGTATTTTCTTTTGTTTCAATATTACAACAAAAGCTCAGAATGCAAAGGCAAAAATAAAGGGAAAAAAGAAAGGAAACAAAAGAAAGAAAGAAAGAAAATTAGCTGCATCAAAATTAAAACCTTCTACCAAGCAAATGAATGATCAAGTGAATAAAAAGGAAATATTTGTAGTGGATAAAATTGTGCAAGTGATATATATTATTGGAGCAAATATCCACAGTTCAGCATACAGTCATATAATTCAACTGAACAGAAACAATCATTTTAGAAGAATGGACAGACTACCTTAACAGATATTTTTTCCAAAAACATTAAAATAGGGAAATGGTTAATGAAAATTTACTCAACATCCTTTATCACCAGAAAAAAATGTAAATCAAACTACAAAGAATTAGCATGTCATATCTAATAAGATATCTGCTATCTAGGGCCGGGGAGTTAGCTCAGTGGTTCCGGCGCCTGTCTTGCAAGCGCAAGGGCCCGGGTTCGATTCCCCAGTAACCACATAACAATACTGGGTGTGGAGACCCACACCCAGCAGCAACCAGTACCACATACCACAGTGCCGGGAGTGGTGGCTCACGCCTGTAATCCCAGCACTCGGGAGGCAGAGGCAGGAGGATTGCTGTGATGTGAGTTGGAGGCTGAGCTCAGGGCCAGCCTGAACCACAAAGCGAGACCTTGTCTCAAAAAAACCTTAAAAAAAAAAAATCTGCTATCTAAAAACAAGTGATAATACACTTTGGTAAAGATGTGGAGAAAAAGGAACTGTGAAAGGTGAGGGTGGCTAGTTATATTATCACATTTATTATGGAATATAGTCTAAAGGTTACTTGTAAAAATAAAAAATAGAACTAGTACATGATCCTGCAGCCTCCTTATTTGATGTATTTCTAAAAGAAATTAGATCAACTTTTCATTGATATTAATATTTCTATATTTTGTTCACAGTAAATGAAAAACGGAAATAATGTGTCAATCAGCTGGTAACTATATAAAGGAATTCTAGTGTATGTACAATGAAGTAGTAAGTAGCCAAAAGAAAGAAAAAAATATTTTTTTATTTTGTATAAGAACCAGGAGAACATTATCCTACATGAAAATAATGCAAAAACATTTATAAATTTACTGCAAAATGTAATTTCTTCAGTTTTCAAAATAAAAAATAAATATACAAGTATAACAAATGAGTAATTATCGGGAGATTTGAAGAAAAGAAATGGAAAAAAAATAGAGGTCAAATGATACAGAGTAGTAGAATAGTAAGATTAACCAGTCTAGAAGTCTAATGCACTACATGAGAATAGTTTATATGTTATTGCATGGGAGATAGCTGCTAACTAATTAGATTTTAATTGCTCTTACCACACACACAGACACAAATGGGTTTCTATGTGAGATGATACATATGCTAATTTGCTTCACTGTAATATGTAATGCATTCCCTGCATTGTATAATTTTGTTATATTTGTGTATATATATATATATATATATATATTTGTATATATTGTATATTTGTACAATATATTTAATTCTTGAAATTTATTTTTAAAATAATCATCTTTGTTAGAAGATAAGAGATCATGGACTTCATCAAAACTCTTAAACTCATCTAAAGTACCACATGAATAAAATTTATCAACATAATTATCTGCTCTCATTGGAACAGTCTGGGTTAAACTAATTTAAAGTCATTTCCTAAATTATATCAACTTGAACCCAGATATACATTTGGAAAAGTATCAGAAGACATATAACTGTATTTTCTAATAACTGCTGCTCAATAGACAATTTACAAAAAGTTATTTAAAAGAGCTATATTCAGTAGTACTTAAAATGAATGGGTGATATTAAGATCTTCCTTACTGAAAAAAAAATTGTTCTTCTTTTTGTTAATTTATTTTATTGGCATATTTTATATACACATCATGAAAGCAATAAATATTGAAAATCTCTACCAGTATATGAAATGATTTAATTATCATATTTGTTATTCTCCTGCCTACCCCTATGGTCCGCCTATTATGCATATACATAAGCTTTGTTTCTTTTTTTAAAAAAATTACTATATTTTTATGCATTTTATGTATGTTTACCCACATTAACCATTTGGGTACTCTGTTTTGCAGTATCTAACATACACCTTAGAACTCATTAATACATTCAGTTTCTCACACCAAAGAAAAGATGCAGTATTTATATATCTATGACCTATTTACTTCACTTATGAGTATGTCTTCAAGGTACGTCCATTTCAGTATAAGTAACTTCAAAGTTATGATTCTTTATGGCAGAGTAATACTCCATTTAATAAAAGAATCACATTTTCTTTATCCAGTCTCCAGTTCAAGGGCTTTTGGGTTGTTTCCAATTTTTAACTTTCACAAACTAAGATTCTGTGAACACAGTTGCACAAATGGAGCTGTGATATGAATAATTTAATTAATTTATTTATTATTTAATTTAATTTAATTTTATTTTTTAAGACAAGGTCTCATTTTGTAGTTCAGGCTGGCCCTGAGCTCAGCCTCAGACTCACATCACAGCAATCCTACTGCCTCTGCCTCCTGAGTGCTGGGGTTACAGGCGTGAGCCACCACACCTGGCACTGTGGTATGTGGTACTGGTTGCTGCTGGGCATGAGTCTCCAAACCTAGTATGTATGTGGTTAATGGGGGGATCAAACCCAGGTCCTTGCATTTGCAAGACAGGTGCTGGAACCACTGAGCTAAGTCCCTGGCCCAAGTAATTTAATGCTTTTGTGGGGAATATCAGGATCGAATGGGATCTCCAGTCCAAGTTTTTTGAGATGTCTCCACACTATTTTCCACAGTGGTTGCACCAGTCTACATTTCCACCAAAGGTACAGAAAGGTTCCTTTCTCCTCACAGCCTCACCAACATTTATTGCTGGTTAATTTTGAGATAGCAGCCATTCTTTGTGAAGTGAGGAATCTCAGAGGTGTTACTATCTGCATCTGTCAAACGACTAGTGTTACTGAACATCTCTTCATGCTCTACCTACTGCTTTTACTTCTTGCTCTGAAAAGCATCTGTTCAATTCAGACACCCATTTTTGACTTGGGTCTTTAAATTGGGGGGGGCACATATTTTAAAGCTCTTTAAAAATTTTAGATAGTAGCCCTTTGTATGAGAATCCACTGGTAATTACTTTTTCTCAATTTGATGGTTGTCTTTGCACTCCATCAGTGGTTTCTTTTGCCTGCTGAAACTTTTTAATTGGAAGAGGTCCCATTTTTTTTTATTCCTTCTGCTATTATTACTATTTAGAGGGTTTTTATAAAGTCTTTCCTATGCCAGTGTCTCTAAGAGATCTACTTAATCTGTTTTGCAGCAGGTTTAGTGTTTCTGTTTAACATTTAGGTCTCTAATTTTCTTTGATTTTTGCTTGGTACATGATGAAAGACATAAGTCTAGCTTTAGTCTTCAGCAGGTTAAAGTCCAATTTTTCCAGCACCATTTGTTACAGATGCTGTCTTTCCTTAATTGAGGATATTGGGCTCATTTTTAAAAGATGATGTGGCACAGTGTACCTGAAATTAATTTTTGATTTTCTAAATCCAAAATTGGTCCTCAGTTCTGTCATTTTGCCAATCTGTTTCACAATGACATCCAGAAAATGACATATCTAGGAATCAATCTAATAAAGGAGGTGAAAATCTCTGCTCTGAAAACTACAACATTATGAAAACTGAGATTGAAAAGGATATCACAAAAATGGAAGGACATACCTTATTCTTGGACAGGAAAAGCTAATATTATCAAAATGGCTATACTCCCACAACTGTTTTATAGATTCAATACAATACCGATTGAAATCCCAACAGTATATTTCAAAGAACTAGAAAAAATAATCCAAAAATTAATCTGGAACCACAAGAGATCCACAATAGCAAAAGCATTTGCAGGCAACAAGGACATTGTAGGAGATATGAAGATCCCCAACCGGAAACTATATTACAAAGCCACTGTGATAAAAATGGTGCTCTACTGGCAAAATAAACAATATCATTATTTATCAAAGTCTGTGAACACAAAGAAAACAACAATGAAACACTTTAAATTTAGGCAATTTATTATGTTATAAGAATATATATATATAAATATATATATAGCATATAATGTACAATGCATACTACATTGTATGCAATATACATGTTATATAATGTATAATATACAATACATTATATAACATACATTGCATGCTATTTATGTAATATATTATCTAATATGTGGGAATATGTGTATATAGTAATTATATATTAAAATAATATATAATATATGATATTCAATGTTCTATAGCAATGCATACTATATTATATAATGTATAATACATTTTATATACATGTAAAGTTACATTTCTACAGGATCATCAATTTTTTAATTAAATGAAAATTGATTTTAAAATTTAGCCATGTACACTAGCATTGTCCTTCATTATTGCTTTTTGTGTTGTGCACTGAACATTTCACTTAGTGGTAATGACTATTTAAAATAAATATCATTTTTATGCTATAAATTTTTTCCTAAACAGCAGTTAGAGAAGGTAGAGGCCACACAGTAACCTCACCACATTGACTCTAATTCACTTCTTCTTTCTCTATATCTTTGTATTTCTATTAACTTATATTTATCATGTTTTGTAATAACGAACATAAAAATGCATGAATTTAAGAAAAATAGAAATATAAATATTTTGATATTTTGGGGGGAGTTTATGTACTTACAACTGTGTGCAACCCTTTCCTATACATCAGTTTGAATTACATATGCAATCAGTGGTGCTTAGAATATAATATTTAAAATATTTAATAACATATGAACATTAGGTTATGTAATCTCAGGGTATATTTTCATAAAAATTACGAGGATGATTATTTTCTTACTAAAAACATTAGATGAACACAAATTATAGGTTCTTATTCTATTTAATAGTAAGCTGGTATGTTAAATGCGGTACCTTATATTTTTATAATGATAAAATAAAATGAGTCCCACAACTTTCATTTCTAATAAATAAAATAAAATGTAATTGATAAATAAATGTGCATTCAAAACTTTGAAGATAAATTGATGTAATTAATTGCAGAGTGAAATTAACTTTCCATTAAAACTTTGTTGCAAAAATGTTCCTTTCTTCCCATAAACAGTTGTCTTCATTCCAAAATTCAAGCAGAGGCCAAATCCAGAAGTCTTGTCCCTGGGATAAATGTCCTCAAAATAGGCAACAGAGACCATGTCACATGTTAAAGTGAGACTCTAGTGCATTGCTGCAATTAGACCATACACACTACTCTCTTCTACATATCTAAGTCAGGCTGTAATACCATGTGTTGAACTTAGTCCATATTTCATATCTTTATAGTGTCAATAACCGCTACTTGTTATTCAATATTGTCTATTACAAATGCTGTAGTGCTTTCCTTAGATTTTGTAATACAGTGTTGTAATACTGGAGTTAGTTCGGTTAGCACCTTAAATCAGAACTCAACTTTTCATTCTTTCAATTTATTTTATTTTTATGTCCCAAGCACTCACACCTGTAAATCACTGTTTCAACTCTCAAGCTACAGAAAAAGTTGATAGAAGTTTTCCCCATATTATAAAATTCTGTGCCACATAAACATTTTACAAGGCTGTTGGGAACTCAGCTACCATACATTTTAGCATTACAGTTGATTAAATCTATACTTTCTACAGGTTGTATGTGCTCATTTTCACCCTTCACTCTCTTTTTTTATACACCACAGAAACCTTTAACCCACAATACACTGACCTTTAAAATGGGTTAGGAGAGAATTAGTAAAACCAGAACAAAACTGAAATACTGTGTAGTACTTTTATATTATATTGGCCAAACCCAGCAGGCATGACAAGTAAAACAGGTGATTGATTTTTCTAACCTTTAAAATATTTTTATGTAAAATCCACCAAACTTACAGTACTAGGTATGTAATATTAAATGTGAATTTCAGCACTTAATGAAATGAACATTGACAGGCAGTTTTACTTTTTATACTATTAATTTTCTTTTTAAAGGACAACAGAAAGACAGATGTCTTCTCATCCATGTACCTTTAAATAAAGATAACCTCCTTTTTTCCCCTTGCTTTTGGAATTTTTCTACTCTTTTAGCAAATATATTTTATGAATGACAAACTCCTTATGGAAAGAGGCAGCTATTTTGCTTTTAGACTTGGCAAACCAACATGGTATCTTACCAATATTTTCTTCATACATGGTATTTCAAATTCACTAGTCCCATAATCAAATCAATAGGAAGCATTTTAATGTATGAATCATGTATCTTTAGAAGAAAACTGGATGATGCTAAAATATAATAGTGTCATGTTTTCCTTTACCATTTTCCAAAATGTGGTACATTAGAAAACACTTATGGAATATGTTATCTTTTTAAATGTTTTTTAGTTGGATCAATGGCATCCTTTCAAAACATTTTAAATAAAATTAATTGCAAATTAATTTAAGGTTCATGTCATGTAATGTCTCTCCCTTTTATCAGACATAGAATATTCTTCCTAGTAACTTGTTATTATTCTATGAAGCACTTTAGTAGCTTTCAAGGTTAAGTATGTATCTAACTCAATGCCTTGTAAACATGTGTCATAGGAAAATACATCCTTTTAATACACTGTATTCAGTTTGTTTGTTTGTTTATTTATTTATTTATTTATTTATTTATTTATTGTCAACCTCATGTCTTCTTTGCAACAGAACGTGAGGTATTGGATCTGTTACAGATTCATTATGGAACTTCTAAAAAGCATATGTTAAATTATAATACTTCAGAAAGTGACACTATTTGGATAGGGGATTGACAGACAGGTAGTTAAGTGAAAATGAATTTACTAGAGGACCTTAATCCAAAATGGTTGGTGCTGCTAACAAGGGTCATTTGGAGAAAGCAGTAAATGTACACAAAACAATATGGGAATATATGCAGAAGATGGAAAATTCCAAGCAAAACCTCCCTTATAGCTCAGGAAGGAGGGGATCCTGTTGACACAAAGATATGGAGCTTGGAGATTTCAGAACTTGGAGAAAATAAATTCCTGTGGTGTAAACCACCGAGCTCCTGGCATTATGTAATAAACTGTAGCATTGTCTTTCCTTTTGCTGTGGTCATTTGATTTCTTCTATTCCTCTAAGCACGGAGAAAAAAATGTAGCTGGTGAAAAAGAAGGTAAAGGCAATAACTTCAGAAATAATAAGGGAGATTAATATCTCAGGTAATACCACAGATGAAGAAGGAAAATGACAAGAAGTAAAAATCGTTGGGCCCCTTTAGGCAGTCAGAAAGTACTGCTTTTAATTTTTTTGTTTCATGCTGAGTGAATATCCCTATTACAGAGTGTTTAGAATGAAGAGGCAACATGATTTAGTGGATGGGCTGAACGCCTAAATTTTCCAAGTACATTTACTACTGACTCACTACACTGACCTAGTGCAAGTCACTTTATCATCATTACCATTATATTATTACCATTATATTTTTATGACTCGTATGAATCTACTTTGAAGTCATTATAATATGTTCCTTGGTGCCCCTGCACATTGCAATAATCTATTATTACAGTAGGAATTTCCTGAGCATACTGCACATGTATAAAAATGGTCCTATGAAATAAAATAATATTATAAATTTTCAGTTTCCTTGAGATAAATAGTGATGCACTTTGAATTATAAGCTTTGCCTTAATTTTTGTATAACTAGGCTTTTAGGATTCCTTAAAGTTACTTTTCAGGATTTCTCACAGTTTTACAAATGTACTACTACTTTAAGAAAGTTATTTTTTTTCTATTTTGCAAAGGGACTGTTGATATGAACATAATATTGAATAGTTGTATTATAATGATAGTTCACCATAATTATTTTTCACTTTATCATAATTATGTTTGGTCTTAATTTTTTGGATGTTTTAAGAATAATTCATATTGACTATTTTAAGTTTATGAAATAGAATATTCCATTTATTTTAGCACATTTAGGAAAATTGCCTTTTGTGTGAACATATTAGTGTTTTGATTTAAGCAAGCATGCAGTCATATCACACAAACATAAGATTTACATGCTAACATCAATTTTTAGAATGGAATAATTATAATTAAAATTATTACATTATAGATTTTCTAGTAGTTCTTGATCATATGTAGAAAAGTAATGATCATTTTTCTATGATACAGAAAAACTAAGTATAGCACCACAGTCACATTATTCACCTGGAAATACTTAGAGTATAAACTATTTCCAATTCCAAATTTGTTTATCCTGTTGTTTTTTTCCCAGCTATACCTTTTCCTGTCCCATTTTAGTCCATCCCTAATCCCTCAAAAACACAAATGTGTTATCTCCTTTCCATAAGTTTGTCAGTTCAAGAACACCAAATAAACAGAACCATACTCTAAGTATTTTGAGATTAGTGCACTCTTTTTTCTCAACACAATTCTCTGGAAATTCAGTAATACATATTTCAATAGTATGTTATTTTTTATTGCTCAATAGTATTCCAAAGTATTCTCAATGTATTCAAAAATACAGATGAACTAATTTGCCTGTTGGAGAATATGTTATTTGTTTCAATGTTTTGGCTCTTGAGGATAAAACAACTAAAATATTTATGCAAAAGTTTTTGGGTGAACCTATGTATTTCTCTATAATAAGTTCCCAGGAGTGCAATTGAAATGTAATGTGAAATACCTTGCTATATGCTCACAGAGGAAAAAAAAAAAGAAAGAGGAAGAACATTTTCAGTTTTGGCATAATTTTTTCAGGAGGCTCCAACATGTGACCTCATCTTTATTTGCATTTTAATGTTTATTGAAATTCATTAGGTATTTATATATATTTTATATAATATGATTTGGAAAATTTTCTCATTTTTGTTTTTATTATCACTGTAATTTTCTTTTTAGAACAGTATAAATATTGAGATATTTCTGTTTTGTTTGTGTGAAAAGTAATTTGTGATTGCAACCTGTATATATATATATATATATATATATATATATATATATATATATATATATTTAGCTTCTGAATTTTATGAAAGCCTCCTATTTAGCTGCCTATTTCTGACAGTGTTTTGGTTGGAGATATAATACTAGGAAGTAGAAGCCTGAGATCCTCACTAAGTCTCAATTTATCCATAAGGTGAGAAGAAGTTCTCATTATTTTTGAAGAGGGTGAAAGGCCTGGGCTCTCACACTCTTTGCATAAGCACTGTGGTATCAACATGCTTACTACTGCCTTTGCACTGAGGTGATCATCTTTCCTGAGCTTCCTCAGACACCACCCCACAGGGAACAAGAGCCATCTCATCCCATTACTCCAGGATGGGCTTAATGCTGTTAGGAATGTCTTCTTTACTCAGAGTCTGTCAGAAAATCAAGAATTTTTCCCCTTGCTGGCTTGACATACTTAAGGCTTGGGTGCAAATTTCCTGAGGATGCATACATTTTAGATAGGACTATTTTTGTCTGAATACTAGTTTTGAGATTTTCAGCACCTTCAGCTTCAACTTATTGATACTGGAGATAAGAGAAATCTCAGAGAATCTATTACTATGTTGTTCCCTATAATCTCAGACTATAAGCTTTTTGTTTCCTTCTTACATTTTGAATGGATTTTTAAATTGGTTTATACATAATGTGTAACATTTTTTGTTCTAGTTAGGGTATAAAGGAAGAGTATATGTATTTCATTCCAATAAAGTGGAAGTTGAGTTTATATATAGGGTAATTTTTAGAAGAAAAATCATTTTTTATGTTACATTTGGAAGAACATTTACAGCAGTTTCACTAAAATAAAACATCTTTATAAATCATTTCTCCTATTGAGACTCAATAAAAATTAAGAATGTCAGCTTGATTTGTTATCACAGGAAATGACAGTGTGATAATGTATTTTTTGGCTTCTTACATGGAAGCTGCAATAAAGATTGAAAAATATAGAACATTAACAATTACATGATGCCTTTGATAACTCAGTTTCAATATCCAACTTTCTTAGCCAAACTACTAAGAGTCATTTACTAAATATTTCAAAATCTATAATGTTTGGAGGTAAAAAATTATAGGCAAAAAGTCAATTTAGATATGATTATGATTATTTAAAATATTCCCTTTAAATTTGCTCAAATATGTAAAAAGTAGTCAGTTAAGTTTTGCCCAAATACATGAACTCTATAAAGTATAAAGATCATAAAAGTTTTGCTTATTGAACTCTAAATTTTACATTAGGATAGAAGATAAGTTCCGGTGTATGAAACTTCACAGAAATCAAGTTTAACTATTTGTATTTTTTGTGTCTCTTCTTTTTACCATTCTTCAAGTAAAAAGAAGTATCAGAAAGTAAAAGTACTGTATTCAGATGGTTAAGAATTAGTCAAAGAAAATAAAAAGGCACATATTACTTTTTACTGTCATTTTTCTTTATGATTATTAATGCATATCTCAGTCCATTATGATTACAGGCTGTATGAGAAGTTGAAATCTAGTAACAAATATTAACTTTTTGTACTCATGTATTATTTTTAAATACACATTTTCAGTTGAGATAATTTTAAATTCATATTAAGTTATAACTCAGTAAGTGGTAGGAAATTCCCTTGTATCCTTAATTTATCTTTCCCTGAGGACTGAACCTGGCCAAAGTATATTACACTACCATAAGAAAAATAATGGTAGTACAAGCAAGATACAGAATATTTCCAGCTCTCTTTTTGCATCCAATAAACTACTATCCATTTCTATAATTTTGTCACCTAAACAATAGTATGTAAATATAATGATATTGTATATAAACTTTTGGAATTTTTGTGTTTCTGTCTCATTCAATATAAAACTGAAGAGTTTTAGACAAATCACTATATATTCTATTATTTTATTTCAATATATTACCGAATATTATTTCATGATATATTGTTGTGGAGATACACAGACACCTATTACTTTTAACTCTGAGTTATTATAAGTTGGCATAAATGTTAATCTGTAGTTTTTCTGTAAGTATAAATTTTCTTTTCTTTGAAATAAATTTTTAAGAGTGTAATTGCTTTTATGATACAAGAAATTTTTCATTATTATTATTTATCTTTCAGAATGACTTAAATTTTGAAAAGTAGTGAATGCAGATGAGGGTGCAGAGAATGTGGAAATTTCATGCATTGTTGATGAGGTTTTAAACCGATACAGTCACTCCAGAAAATGGTTTGACTTCTTCTTTAATATCTCTTATCAATTTAAATATTTTGCATTCTATCAGTAATTTGAGTACACCCCAATATAAATATTCTTATGTCTGTTGTTTACATATAGGTTACATGTAAAATGTATACATTGTAAAGTATATGCAATCATGTATTTTATAAAATATATTAAGCCAACTTTTTTTCAAAGCCATGACTTATTTGTTTATTTATTTTCACTGTACCAGTTGCTCAAAGTAGCATGTGATTCTGTCCTACTTGCAGAGATGACGAATTTCGAGCCAGAAAGATAGCATCTCAAGTAGAAGAGCTATGTGTGCTAGTACTGGAGAGACCAGTTCTGGGCACCTGGGGGTCCATTTCTTGGCCTCTAAGTCACATGCCTTTGTGGTGGTGAGAGCATGGTTATTACAGTTCTTCCATTGCTTTGCACTGAATTTGGAAGAAATGCAAATGTTCTGTAAAAGGTTGAGTTTGCAGTAGTAGCAATGAACAGCCATAAAATGTATATACACTATAGCCTTTCTTTATAAAATATCATATGTCCTTAAGCACCTTATAAATCCAAAATATCTAAATAACTATCAGAGATTATTAAGCCATAATCTCTGCTGTAAAATATCTTCTACTATACAATATCCTAAAAAAAATTCACATTTGATGAAGTCTACTGACTATTCAAATTAAAATCTACTATCTATTAAAATCTAGATTTTAAAAATGAATGTAAATGAACTTTCATATTGTTTTATGCCAGGGAAGGATGATAGTGAAGGTTTTTATTATGGAGATTCTTTCGTAGAAAAAATATGAGAAATAAATGAGGAGACAATGAATATGTAATAATATCATCAAAAAGGTGATTATGAGATCCAGTCAATGTTACTATGTTCTTGGAAATCATATTGGGTTAAACGAAGCACATAAAGGTAGAAAATTTATAAAAACCACTTTGAGTAAAATGTTTGGGAGTGTGAAGTAATGTAAAAATTCTTAGGTAGGAAGTAGGTAAACCAAATTAAGCAAAACAATTGTAAAGAGATAGCCATATATATGGACTCTTTATTAGAAACATACTACACTAAAATGGGTCTGTATGAATGATTTCTAAGTGACAGTTTTCATATCAAAGCCATAAAGTAAAGCAATGCTTTTATTTTTGAGACAGAGATTAAAGTGTTTTTGCTCAATAAATATGGTCATTTAGTATTTCCATTAGATTACAATGAGCAGAAAAGGTCTCAAATGGTAATAAGGTTTGAGGTACATTGGAAGCATATAAAAGGAGGGAGATTTAAGTTTCATAACTGAGCTAAGAATGCCCCCAGGAATACAGCTGCTATTGTCTCAAATTTGATAACAAAATCCAATCCATAGTGGAGGACCCTGTCCCCGTTAAAACTTATGTAATCAAAATTGTCCCTAAAGTTATCCCTGGAGTGGAACTGAGAGCAATTTTGTCTTGCAATTTGCTCTGACTGTGGGGACAATATCCACTTTATTAAATGCTCCCTATTCTTCTGATATTGTTAAAGAAAGGTAAACATTTGTCAAAATTTTCAATGTTTTCAGAACTAGAGTAGAGTTACATGAATATGCATAATTAGGAGATATCAGCTCTTAGAATAAATCAAATTATTATCAGTCTAGATATGGAGATTATTAGTAATCAACCAATGATGAGAAATTTAAGGTAAATATTACATTACTTATGAAATGACTCAGTGTGAAGACTGTCTATAAAATCAGTATTATGTAATTCTTCCAATTAAAGTATACAGATCAGTAGTTCTGTCATCATGATTAAGTACTGCATGTTACAATGACAATTTAAACCCACTTTTAATAGTTATTCTTTATATATTTCTGCTTTCTCATTTTTCCTCTGTCCCTGATACATAACCCCCCTAGAAGTTGCTTATCAATTTTCTATATCTGTACACTTAACTATTCAACACAAATTTTAAATATTCTTTAAAATATAATTATGTAGGACTTTATCTTCTTCTATGTTGATATACTTTCCTAATAAATGAGAATAAATCTAATCTTAATCAAAAGACAGGTGAATACTAGCTACAAGAAAAAGTTAGTGATAAGTGACCTACATACTCAACCGTATATGATTTCTATAGAAGTTAAGACTATAGAGCACAGGGCCCAGAAGCACAGAATGTTTGATTTGAAGAAATATCTACTATTGCACATCTTTAACCAGTATTTATACTTGTCAATGCACCCAACTAGATCTTCAGAAATTATAACTGTTGATCAAATACATATTAAGTGTACCAGCATTATTAGCTATCAGTAATAGTCATTTTAGGGAGAAAATCCTAATCAATATTTCTAATTCTTTTTGGAAGCTATTAAAATGGATTATATGGCTCAATTATAAGAAGATTCCTAGTAAGTAGTTGGTTATATCAATATAAACTTATGTTCTACTGTATATTAATGTCCTATGTCTTTATAACAACCCATCACAAACCTACTGTCTCAAAAAAGATAAATTTATTATTATCTCATAGTTTTGAATAACAGTATTCTAATATGAGTTTCCTTAGGCCAAAATAAGATGTGCTCAAGTTCACTGTTCTCATAGAAACTCCAGAGAAAAATCTGTCTCTTTGACTCTTGCAGCTTTTGGAGGATACTGGATTACTCTGACCACATCACTGTGCTCTCTGCTTCTGGCACTATCCTCTGAAATCTTTTGCTATAAAATCAGGAACAAGACAAAGATGTCCACTGTCACCACTCCTGTGAAACACAGTTCTGGAAACAGCCACAGCAATTAGAAAAGATCAAGAAATAAAAAGAATAAAGGACAGAAGGGAAGAAGTTAAGCTATCATTGTTTGTTGATGACATGATACTCTCTATACAAGATCCTAACAACTCAGCTGAAAGATTGCTAGACTGGATCACAAGATTTAATAGTGTATCTGGGTAAAAGGTCATTGAGAGAAAAATTGGAGAATTAAATCCTTTCAAAATAGCACCTAAAAAAATAATCTAAGAATTAATCTAACAAAGAAGGTTAAAGACCACTACTCTGAAAACTACAACATTCTGAAAAAGTAAAATGAAAAGAATATCAGAAAATGAAAAGGCATCTCTTTCTCTTGTGTAGAAAAAAACAATATTATCAAAGTGACTATATTTTTACAATTACGATAAAGATTTAACATAAGTCCAATTGAAATCCAAACAGTATATTTCACAAAGCTAGAAAGAATAATCCAGAAATTAATCTGGAACCACAAGAGACCTGAAATAGCAAAAAAAATTATAGGCAACAGGATCATGGCAAGATGTAGCATGATCCTAACTTGAAACTATACTACAAAACCACTGTTATAAAAACAGCATCGTACAAGTGAAGTAACAGGCCAAAGGACATGGAATAGGTTAAAATATCTAGAAACAACTCCAGATATACTAAGCCATCTTATTTTTGTCAAAGGAGCTGAAAACTCCCAATGGAGGAAAGACAGGCTCTTTAACAAATGGTGCTGGAAAAAAAACCAGTTTCAACTTGCCAAAGAGTAAAGCTAGATGCTTTCTCCATGCAACAAACTAAGCTCAAAGTGTATTAGAGACCTAAAAATTCAAATAGAAACACCTGCTGAGAGATAAGTTACAAAGATCCCTGGGAGAGACCTGTAATAAAGCATCTGCCACTATTTTTTTTCCATTGTGTTGTAGTAATTTTATTTTTCCTTACACAATGTTATATTGCTGAGTTCTAATATTCTTATGGTTGAAAAGCAAAATTTATCATTTAAAAAAAGAGAGTACAAAAAACTTACATAAAGGAATGAATCAATTTACATGTGCAAATGCAAACTGTTTCCAATTCAAGGCAACACACACACACACACACACACACACACACACACACACACACACACACACACATTGTGTTGAGGTAGGAAAACTTTTTTGATGATGGAAACAGGGCTCCTAAGGCTTAGACTTTCCCACCCTATTAGAGAGGCAAGAAGACATGACAACTGCTGCCCCTAGCATTGCCGACTCTTACACAAGTGTGCTCCACTCAGCCAGGGG
>PVIR01003886.1:64862-83891 GCA_004026965.1 Petromus typicus | reverse complement strand
CAAAAAAAAAAAAAAAAAAAAAAAAAAAAAAAAAACCTAAAAAAAAAGATAGTCTAAACGACTCTTCTAAGTTACAGCTAAAACAGCATATTCTCCTCTCCCTTGGCCTCACTGAGAGAAAGGCTGCTCCATACCCCACACACAACATGAGAGGATGTGGCCAGTTTAGGAATTCTTAACAAAAGAAACCATATCCCCCCCAAAAAAACAAAAACAATGATAACTACGGGACTGCATAGCTTGAGGTCCCCCTCTACAACTCAGATCTTCAGTGGGAAACAGAAAGCAGAGGAAAAACAGTTTCACATTCTACTACCATTACAGACATTATTTTCCTCTGCCTTGATTCTAAAAGCTATCCTCAAATAAACTAAAAGCATGTATTTTTTTCATAATTCCATGAAGTAGTTTAAATACAGACAACAAACAACATGTCACATACCAGAAATGAGGTAGCCTGAGACAGTGGCAATATTTACTTTCACAAATGATGAATCGCCCCTGTAAATATTAAGAAAAAAAGTTTGTTTTTTTTTTAAGTCTATGGCTGATAGGTGACAGTTATATTTTTTTCTGTTGAGGTCTAAATATAATGATCCTCATTCTTAACTATCACCAATTTTGTTGCCACTCCTGTCTCATAAGCTTATAATCAGTACTTGATTTAATGGAAACTTTGTGAAGCCTCATCTGAAAGAGGGGTTGACCTGGGAGAAGAAATAATGAACTAAAATCACTGACAACTGTGTGGTTTCCAGGGACCAGCAATGCTTCTTTAAGGAGAGCTCTATTACTAGACCTTAGAGACCAAGGCCAATGGTTCTACAGGAAATGAACCTGCAAGAAATTCTGACTAGAATTTGGGGTTTGGAGTTACGCTGTGTTCCAGAAGATGACTGTATTTGAAAAAATGTGGATTTCTACGACATTCCCTAAAAAGAAGGAATAGTCCACCTTTTAGAGCAAAAATTAACACAAGAACTGGTTGGATTTTCAAGAAAAGGTAGTAAATTCCTCTACTATGATCATCTATGTTTCTCATGTTTTCTCTCCAATATCAACACAATGGGTCAAAAACAAACTTGGAGGCAAAGTCTTAAATTGTATTAATTAGCCAACTCTCCTACAGCATTAAACAGGAGACTCAGCTTTGTCCATGACAACAATTACAACAACTTGGCTTTACTCATTACACTATATGAATGCTTTGCTTATCACAATCTATTTGTTTTGGACAACACAATAATAATGCAGGATAGCTCTCATTTTTGTATTCAAATCTAAAATTAATTGAATGTGCTTGGCTGAGTACCTCTAACCACAAGCATTTTAATAAAGCGTATACCTTCAATATATTTTAAAGTGATGTTTGTATTGATGACTTCAAAACACAGATCAAATTGACAAGCTTAGTAGAAACAGCTTACCAAAGTGGATCAGCCTTCGTAGCCTCATCAAAGAAGAAAATATACAGGCCTAAAATTCCAACCACCAGAGAATGGCATGTAGATACTACCCTACAATTAAATAAAGTATATAGTAAGATTTTAAATTGCTTGCAAAAAAACTTTAACTCATTCTGATAAGACATTTAACTTTCTGAAAGAGTTACACAGTACTTCAAAGCATTAATATAGAGAACATTTGACAGTACAATGAAGAATTACCATTTAGAAATTGGAGGGCCACCCTTTACTTTGGAATGAGTAGGAGGAAGAATGTTACAAACTTGGTGAGTCATTATTGTTTAAAAGTTACAAAGTGGCCAGGGATTTAGCTCAGTGGTTCCAGTGTCTGCTTGGCAAGCACAAGGTCCCAAGTTCGATCCCCGTTGACCACATACCAGAGTACCAGGTGTGGTGGTTGATGCCTATAATCCCAGCACTTAGGAGGCAAAGGCAGGAGGATTGCTGGGAGTCTGAGGCTATCTTGGACTACATAGTGAGTTCATGGCCAGCCTGAACTACAAAGTGAGACCCTGTCTCAAAAAACTTAAAAAAAAAAATGTTACCAAGTGAAGCGTACATGATTAAGCAGCCAGCAGAATGCTGCAGAGTGACAGCAAGGCTATCACCCTGTCCCCAGCCTGAGCTCTCTCCCCACAGCACTCCTGTAGGATGCCTTCTATTCTGCTCAGCTGAGAATGACTTCCAAGACTACTGGCCTATACCACCCTTGTTCTTTGTTGCTGTTGTGTGTTGTCACACGCCACTGGTCTCATGTGCTAGTCAAACTCTCTTCCACTGAGCTACATCTTCAGCTCACCTACTCTACATTCTTGAAACATTTTGAAAGGATCATTATATGGAGATGAATTTTGGGAAAATTCAGTCTTAAAAGTACATTCGTGTGCATTATTGTACTTGATTTGTGTAAGTACTTAAAAGTAGAAAAACCGATGGCTGTAAATTTGCATGGCTTTGCTACTTATTAATTGATCAGACAAGAAGCCTGGCTGTATTGCAAAGGCTGGTCTCAAACTCACAGAATCATCCCAAGTAGCATCTCACAGATACAAGCTAACAAGTCCATGTGTGAAAAGAAAAAAGGAAATACAAAGTGATCACAAGATCCAGGATTTTTCCCTTTATAGAGGCATCAGGGTTAGAAGCAAAGTATCAGTTCTTATAAATATATCTTCCTCATAATTCAATGATTGAGTCCAACCTTTACGATATGCTACTTGAACTATTCAGGATGCTGTGCAAACTTCAACAGAAAGAAGTGATTTTTTGACCTATTTCAGATTTCTCACATCTTTGAAATTTATAAGGAAAGAAGTTTCTTTGCATTGGAATAAAGGATGAAAAAATTAACTATAAGTTACTAACGTGCAATGCATTTCCCTAATGAACCAGAACTTTCAAAATAAGAGAAATAAATGGACCAATATTGTTTGATATTAAGATCTTCATTTTAACTAGAAAATTCAATCCATTTGATCTAACAGATGATGTGTTCCTAAGTAGATATCAGGCCAAACCCAGTCATATTTTAAATTCACAGAGATTCTCCCTAATTTAGTCACTGACAAAGACTTGTTTGTAATACCCAAGGATCATTTTGAAGTGTGAATAATTAACTCAATGTATCTGATTTACAGCCCTGGAATTTCCATGCTACACACCCCTGTATTCCATTTGTGCACAGCAGGATAAAAAATGTAAGTCCCTTAATAGCAAGTAAAATACTCCATCTAAATAGTCATACAGACAGATTTCTGCTGCTACTTAAAAATTCTATGAGGAAGAAAAACATAACCTCTCCAACCTTGTTTTAGTAATGAAAGTCAACAGCTTTCCTTTTGGAAAAACTAACTTGTTATTTATTTCTGACACTCTGGCTTCAAACGTCCTTCTCTACTGAGATGTTACATGGCAAGTGGAAAGCATTACAAGCCCCCAGATGATGGAAATTCACACAGAATTCATGACAGGAAAGTTACATCTTACTTGGCCTGGTCAAATAAATCCCACTACGCTGACTAGAGAAAGCAAACATCTTGCACTTGCATAATATTCTATGTTAAAGTCAACACTTTCAGAAATTTGTTAGGAAAAATTTCATGCTTTATTCTTTAAAATCAGATTTCTGCCAAAGCAAAATATAGAACCTTGGTAACTAAAACGAAACTGTAAAACAAAACATTTCCTTTTTTAAGAGATTAAAAGGAAATGTTTGTTCTTATAGAGACAGTATTTTAAAAGGAAAGGATGGCACACTAGAATAGCAATTTAAAGTTACTGATTTAATTAAGCACAAGTAATATGAATATTTCTATTAAAAATCATAAAGCTTTCATAGAAAAAGAAGTTAAATTTTGGAGACGTACTTGAAAATTATTAGTATTTCAGCACAATAGGACACTGTATACCATAGGTAAGCAACTAAACATAACTCATAATTTTTTAAATAGTGACACGTAGAATATATCTATAAGTAAATATTTTCAGGCAAAGCAACAATTAAAAGTGCCATTTCTTACTACTATCTCTCAACTGTGCATTGTCCACTGTTGTTTTCCTTCCAGATGGTTTAGACTGCCCAGGGATTAGAGACTTTCCTTATTACCAGAATGATGTATGTTGCATTAATCTGTATGTTTGAAGACCAAAGGCTGAGTTTTGTGCTTTACAATGAAAAATGGCCATATTTTTCATTCTTTGCACTTTTGTACCTCACATCTTAAATCCCATGGATACAAGCAGGAGGAGGAAGCAAGAATAGGTTTGGGATTGAAAGAGGAAAGCAACATTTGAACAGTTAAATGAATCTTATATAATCCCACCTTCTTCTTTCAAATAGGAACTGTTTCCCCAGCACACCATATCTCTGAACAGTATCTTTGTGCCAATCTTATGAAAAACAATTATATCTCTTACTTCCTTAAAAATACATAAACCCTTGGGCCAGGGATTTAGCTCAGTGGTTCCAGTACCTGCTTTGCAATTGCAAAGGCCCAGGTTCAACCCCTGGTAACCACATACCACAATGCCGGGTGTCATGCCCATCAGCAATCCGAACCACATACCACAGAGCCGGGCATGGTAACTCATGCCTATAATCCTAGGACTCGAGAGGCAGAGGTAGGAGGATTGCTGTTAGCTCAAGGCTGAGCTCAGGGCCAGCCTGAACTACAAAAGTGAGACCTTGCCTCAATAAAAAAAACATAAACCCTTCTCCCCACTGGGTAAAGGAGCTCTGGGCTATGTGTTGAGCGAAGCCAGGACTCTGGCTTTGGTAGAGGCCAAAGCAGGTAGGAGGGCAGCGGGAGTGCCTCTTGGGGTCCCTTGGCTCCCATGGTGGGAAGGTGCAGAGCAGAGACTGTTCTTGAGGCCCCACCCAGGCTACAGATCAGTGTCCACAATGAACTGGTCACCAAAAGCAGCTGTATATGAACTACTAGCACACCAGTTGTTAAAGAGCAAAAGAGCACAGGACAAAAGAAGTCAAGAATTCTTGATTTGCCAACTAAAGCTACTGTTCATCTCACCCAGAACCACAGCTGGCTTTCCCAAAAAGCAGAATAAAAACTCCCATTAATACCATGCTTTAAAAGAAATTCTGAACAAGAACCACAGAAGGGGGTGACCATGGTTCCAGCTTGGACAAGGTGGCTGTTCATTAGGGACTGAAGAGTTGAGAGCATCCATATTTAACAGGCTCACCAAATTTTCCAGTGGAAATCAAGGTATAATGGATACTGAACTATGAAAAGTCAGCATATATCCAATGGAGTGATTATAAAGAGGAACTTAGGTATAACAGGCAGTATACACAGTCTCATTTATTCTAGGACTTGTTAATCTGCTTTCTTCCTCAACAGACACTGAAATGCTAGAAAGAAGAACCTCATAGGATTTCATAAAATGATGCTTTATTCATCTTTGTATACCTGGCTTCTCATAGATACAGACACATATAACACATATTCACTGTATGAAAGGCTGAATCAATGTCTCTGTAAAAGAAAGCTGTATTTTATAATCTATAAACTTTCAGAACTACTTATGGTCTCCCAGCCACGGCATTTAGTGATACTCAGAAGTTTCCAATACTGAGCTCAGAAACACTGACTCCACCCACCCTCTAGGTGTTTGGCAGTGAAGAAACAAGCACTGTATGCCTCAATTATCCCTATAATTTTAGTCTTTAGAGATCTTTAACATGGCTTCATTCCTAGGGTACTTAATAGCTCTTTTTTTTTTTTTTTTTTTTTTTTTTTTTTTTTTTGAGACAGGGTCTCGCTTTTGTAGTTCAGGCTGGTCCTGAGCTCAGCCTCCAACTCACATCACAGCAATCCTCCTGCCTCTGCCTCCCGAGTGCTGGGATTACAGGCGTGAGCCACCACGCCCGGCACTGTGGTATGTGGTACTAGTTGCTGCTGGGCGTGAGTCTCCACACCCAGTATGGTATGTGGCTACCACGGATTGAACCTGAGTCCTTGCACTTGCAAGACAGGCGCCAGAACTACTGAGCAAAATCCCCGGCCCCACTTAATAGCTCTTAATAAACTAATATCTGTCACATCTTCCATGATATAGTAGAATATGCTTTCAATTCGTACATACGTTAGTTCCTATACAAATCCCTCAGTTATTGGCTTTGTGGCCTTACATGCTTATTTTAACCTTTCTGGGCCTTGAGTTACACATTTGTCCAATGGAGATACTACAAGTGCTAATGAAATAATAAATGCAAAGACACTTGTCATAATGCTTGGCATATGACAAACGTCCTGTGAATGTCAGCTCTGTTCGGCTTTGATGGCTTATTAGAATTAATATTTCAAACAAAAAGAAATGAAAAGAAGCAAATCTAACATGAATCAAGTCCAATAGTAACTTTTACTATACAAAACACACTCATATCTCTAAAAATGTCACAAGTGGGTATAAGGGAGAAAAGATCCCATATATTCTCTCCAATAACAGATTTAGATTATTTCCCATCTAGAACCTGCACAAGCATGACATTTAATTGAAAGAGATTTTTTTCGCTAGTGAAAGCTATTCTTTAGTTCTGTCCTGGGATGCATCTGGGTGAAATCTGTGGTGAATTATGGGTTGTTAGTTTGTTATCACCTGTTATGCTTTGTATCTAGATGTCCTTACAAAAAGACATGAGGTCATAGGTGGGGCTTTTTCAGGGATAGCTGGATCTAGAGTATGATTCATGCTGTAATGTAGGATGGAGAGCACTAGGGTTAAGAGAGAGAGTGCTATCTGACCTAAGTATCTTGGATAAAATATAAAAGACAGAAAGAGCGTTGGTCATCTCTTGTTACTTTGTTAACTTCTGTCCACCATGAACTGACTTTCCTCTCTAACGCCTGTCTGCCATGCCACCTGCCTTGGAGCCAGCTGATTATGCACTGAAACCTCTACAAGCTAAATCAATTTTTCCTCTTTTAATTTAAGTGTTCAATATTTTGCCTGAGCAACTAGAAAAATGACTGAGATATCACTGAGAGGTTGCTTACATGGGAACAACAAGCAGAATAAATCCAGGAAAGGAAAATCAGGAAGCTCTCAAATGCACAAATAATCACACTGTGTAGAGGGAGTGGTAACTTTTCTCTATTCTCCTGGGACCTTTATATATATTTTATTTAATCAATAAAATTTATTATATAATAAAATAAAAAACTTCCAGAAGTCAGCTGTAGAAAAGGGAAAAAAATATGTGAACAAATAATTCATGTTTCAGGGATAGAATGAATTACAATGTACATGAACCAGACACTTCAGTGTGAAGTACTAAAGAAAACAACTATATTTTTACTCTCTGTCTGAGTTACAAAAGTGAATGCCTTCATGGCCTTGAACTATGTGCTCTAGGCTGGACTTAAATTTGTGGCAATCCTCCTGCCTCAGCCTCCCAAATTCTGGGAGTGTGTACCACCATGCCCATTTTAAACTTCCAGAGGAAATTTTAGTGACAAATAATTACAGCATATTTGGAAACTCACTGAATGCATTTCATAGTTAGCATTAACCTCAACAAAATAACAATAAAAAAAATATTCACTGGGAGTGCGATGATGTTTAGACACACAAAAAAGCTCTGAAGCAAGAAAAGCAGTTATCAGAGTCAATTTGTATTTGACACTTTGTGAAATTAATGAGTTATACAACCTGCAAACAACTTATGAAAACTTAAGAGGATGTCTTCCTCCATAAACTAATCCTTTCTCCATTATTTGTTTAGAAAATCCAAAAGAATTTTTATTTTAGAATTTTATTTAAAAAGAGTAAAATCTAGAAGACTCTAATTATAAAACAAAATCCATTAAAAGATACTGGGTGTAGGCCAGGGATTTATCTCAGTTGTTCTGGCACCTGCCTCACATGCACAGGGTCCCAAGCTCCATCCACAATACCAAAAAAAAAAAAAAAAAAGATAATGATTGTGTATTGTTTTCTGGTGTGTAGAGTTCAACAGCTATAAGATATATATATATAAGTTGTCCATAACTGCAACAAATGTTTACTCCTATTATTGTTCCCAAAGAATATGTGTTTATTACTTCAAAGAAAAATTCAAAATAATAAACTTTAATAATCAAAATCTCCCTATACTTCCCTAAAAAGGCAAATAAATTTTTCCTGACATCTTTCAATACAGTAGTTCCTAAATTTTTCTTCTATGAGATCTGTCTACATGTCTCTGTTTTTATTCCTAAGGTCAAGCACAAAATTTGACTTAATTTTGTTAGATTCTAGAGAAAGATATTTTGAAATATTTTAAATAATTTTATTTCATGATGTTTAAGTATTTTTATATGCTTTACCTTGAGTTCCATTCAATCTTCTTCTCCAAGCTGAGACTATTAAACCCAGAAGAAATTTTTGCGGAAAACCAGTAACTTACAAAGTGGAAAAGAAACTGAAAGGTGAGAAAGCTGGTACAAAGAGTGCTGATAGCCAGTTTGGTGTCGGTATCCATATTTCATCAACCTGTGAAGAGAAACAACAACCTTAAAGTACTGTTTTACAACAAGCCTAGATTAACTGCTTTCATTTCATATGTATATTTGTTTTTAGAAATAAACTCAACTACTGAAGCCAATCTACTAAAGAAAAACCAATTCTGTGCAATGTAAATATATAAGCTATAAATTGTAAACCTTTTGCATTTCTTCTTCTTTCCCATCTATAAGCTTCTC
Organism: Petromus typicus; assembly: GCA_004026965.1. Lineage (NCBI taxonomy): Eukaryota > Metazoa > Chordata > Mammalia > Rodentia > Petromuridae > Petromus > Petromus typicus. The sequence continues at coordinate 75,223 of PVIR01003886.1, read as the reverse complement.
TTTCTCTCCCTCTCTCTCCTCTCTTTCTCTCTCTCTCTCTCTCTCTCTCTCTCTCTCTCTCTAGGGTTTTTGTTTTTGTTTTATTTGAGACAGGGTCTCACTTTGTAGTTCAGGCTGGTCTTGAACTCAGCCTTTAACTCAGTAATGCTTCTGCCTCTGCCTCCTGAGTGCTGGAATGACAGGCGTGAGCCACCACACTGGGATTACAGGCATCAATCACCACCACACCCAGCATTGTTGTATGTGGTTACCAGGAATCAAACCCCCGACCTTGAACTTGCAAGGCAGGTGCCAGAACCACTGAACTAAATCCCTGGCGGAGGACAAGCTTCTTATTTTCAACATCTCAGTATTGTAAATTTTGGAAGATGTTTTTAAGTTATATTCAAAATTACCTATGTCTTAAAGTCTATTATTTAGCATTATTTTTAATTATAATTAATATTATAGCCAAAATTATTTTTATAATTAACATAAATTGTACAATTCCTCTGATTAATCTATAAATTGAGAAGCTATCTAATTTCTAATCACCAATTAAACCAAAAACTTAACACATTTTCTGCAACAACAAAACAAAAAATAACTGAATAGCAAAAAACCAAATTTTATATGTATGTATGAAACAAAAATGTTTAAAACAAAATTTTAAATTAAAATTCTAAATTAATTAAAAATTTAAGGGTACAAGTCTACGAAAAGAACCATACTACTAATGTACTGAAATTAATACATAATTTTCTCCTTAGGTCAAAAAGCCTCTGACATTTTATCTCTTTAAAAATATATTTTTAATAAAAGAGCTTCAGGTTTTAATAGTACAGATAGCAGAAAGAATAATAATATGCATACACACACTACTCAAAGTATATTTCCTATCTCAGCGGGCTCAACCTTATTTGGTTCCTAAACATTCAAGCCAAAAAGTGATACTAAAGCATTCACTCATATCCTGCTAATACAGCATTTCTCTGTCTCCTCCTCTGATAAACATGAACCTCAAATGAAAAGGAAATAAATCAACACACATTTCTAGCTGCCTAACATAAAATAAAGTTACCTACTGAGAGGCCAGCTCACTGGAGAAAAGCCAAATCATTGTCATCCCCTGCCAATCAGGACATATATCACAATAATAATTAGTCTCTCACATGAGACCTTTCAACAAAATTCATGTCTGCAAAGAATCCTCTTCTCATTTTTAAAGTTGTTATTAATAAATTAGAATTAATTTATTATTAATAAATTATAATTACTGTTATTTTTAATTTGTAGTTAATTATTAATATTGCAATTCTTTTCTGTGACTCCATTAACTTTACTGCTCTTTTATTAGTTCAACATGAGTTTATTCAGTATTAGAAATTTTTAATTTGGTGATCTTTTAGCTTAGGTTTAATATTAACCAAATACTACATGACGATAAGCTTTGTACATAAATTACACATCATTATAACTTGCTATGTGGGACACAAGGTGAAAATGTTTTTCTAAGATTAAGTGCACACAGATTGGGAGGCCAAGCAGACAGGTAACGGAAGCAAAGGGACCACTCAGAGTGTGGTCTAGTCTTAAACGTGAGAGTGATCTGCCTGGAAAGCTTTGGATGGTCCCTGTTGGTCCTTAAGCAAGAGATGGGAATGGGCAACTGACTTCCTCCTGCTGAAATTCAACACATACCATGAGCATTTCACGAATTTTTTAAGTTGTCCTAAAACATGAGATGTGATCAAAATTATGGTGAATGTTAAATTTTCTAGAGGATTACAGTAGAACACACATTGCCATTAATTAGACCCCCTCAGAATATTCTCCTTCGCTTTGAAGGTATTTATCCTGTGATTCTTGTCATTTGCTAAAGCAGTTGTGGAAATCCTTTTCCATGTCTTTAGTTGTGCCATCATGGCTGCCTCGATGTCCTAATTTAATTAAAAATATTTGCCTCTCACGGTTTATATTCTGGGCAAACACCCAGAAGTCATATGGTGCCAGATCTGGTGAATGAGGTGCATGAGGATGCAGTGTAATGTTTTTATGAGTCTGTCTTTCCGTCGGATGGCACTTGTGGTCATAAACAAGGACTTTGAAGGGCTGGGGATTTAGCTAAAGTGGTACTGTGCCTTCCTTGGAAGCACAAGGGACTGAGTTCAATCCTCAGTACTGCAAAAAAAAAAAAAAAAAAAAAAAAACTTTGAGATCTGCTTTGGGAAGTGGCAAGTATGCTGGGTGTGTTCAAAGCGAAGAGACGCATTCTGAGGTAAACTGATGGCAATATGTCTTTTACTATCACATATTTAAACATTCACCATGTATCTGATCACCACTTATCTTTATATCATGCAACATTATACAGTTTATGAATTGTTACTTTTTAATACATTAAAAAGCACTCAAACAATTTCAACCTTAAGAAATCTATTATTGTCCCCTAAAATCTAGCTTTGATTAGGACTTTGTTATGACTGGACGAATATTTTATATTTTCAATAGACCTATTTTCAGTTTCTCTTTTGGATATATACTGAGAGTATATTTTTCAAAAATATACTTTTCAAAACTGTATTATTTAAAACCAAAGAGAGTGATCTATATATTCAAGCTACAATTCTATTAAAGGCTCAAGAGACAGAAGCTGATACATTGTTCTTCTCCCAGCCTTGCCTCTTAATAAGCAGCTGCTTGCGTATCGCTTGTGCCAAATCAAGAACTAGTCTAGAGACTTTTACAAATGTCTCTAGAATACTGAGGCTTCTGGATGGAACCAGCTGCCCCTGTTCATTCTCTTTAGAAGCCTCAAAGAGGTAAGGAAATGTGAAATAAGACAAACACTAGTAACATGGACAGAGAGCCTTGGGATGGCATGTGTTTAGACGTCCCTGCAGAGCCTCGGGCTCTTGCAGAGGTGGCTGAATCTAGAGTGTGGGATGGATTTATGTTGGGGCTCAGCTCAAAGGCGCTAGGATTAAAGGCAGGAGTGCTACTCACCAAAGCTCTCTGAATACAATAAAAGGTTCAAAAAAACACCGGTAAGGGTGCTTGTTTTTGCTCTGCTCTGCCCCCATGAACTGTTGCCCCCTGCCTTATGCCACTGTGCCTCGGAGCCAGCCAATTCTGGACTGAAACTTCTGTGGCTAGGAGTTGGATAAACCCTTCCCCTTAGCTTTAGGTGTTGGGTATTTTGTCTCAGCAATGAGAAAAAAGTCCCTAACGGGTCAGGGAGTTAGCTCAGCAGTTCCGGCGCCTGTCTCGCAAGCCCAAGGGCCTGGGTTCGATTCCCCGGCAACCACATACAATACTAGGTGTGGAGACTCACACCCAGCAGCAATCAGTACCACAGTGCCGGGCATGGTGGCTCACGCCTGTAATCCCAGCACTCAGGAGGCAGAGGCAGGAGGACTGCTGTGATGTGAGTTGGAGGCTGAGCTCAGAGCCAGCCTGAACTACAAAGTGAGACCCTGTCTCAAAAAAAAAGTCCCTAACACAGGCTTTTTGAAAGTTTAGTGATCATGAGACAAAAGAATATAAAATATAGTAGAAAAGAGAAGGATTAGACCTTGTACCTACGTCTCTACACATAGACAACAGGAGGCTGAAATACCAGCCCCCCTAGAAAAGAGCATATATAGGAAATATTTCTGGTATAATTTACAAGATCACCTAGATGTGAGGTCTGTAATGTAACTATCTCATCTGGATTCACAGAAATTGTGCCCCTGTGAGAAACTCTCTTAGGAGTCTACTGAATACAGTGATGTTTGTATTTTTCCCCCTAAGGCAGCATAAACTTTAACTAGAGCTGGTTGCTTAGCAGAGAAGAACGTGATAGGGTTTGAAGTACGTCTATGCACCCTCGGCTATGAAAGCTCCTGTCTTCCAGAAGGACACTCCCAGAGGCAGGACCCTCGACACAGCACTGCTGGGTTGGCTCAGGCTTCATATCTGTGCATGTCTGGCATGCACCAGGCTCTGCTGGTGTTTGCTATGCTGAATGGGCAACACGTTTACACACCAGCAGGGAAGCACCGAGCTCAGTTCTCAGCACTGAAAGTGGTAAATTCGGGGGATGAGTTTACCAAGGGGATCCTCCTTATTCTCCAGGTGACAAATACCCAGTGGAGATGACACAAAAATAGTGAAGAGATATCCAAAGACACTCAAAGGGAGCCAAGAGGATACTTTCTCTTCTACTAATGTCCCAACAGGTGCTTTGAGCGAAAGCTCAAAAGATTCAGCTCCACTAAATGAATTTGAAACCAGCTCCCCCAACTCCAACCATTACTCTTATTTCCCTGTAGTTATTCCCCGGGCAGTTTAAGGATTCCTTGGAGGATCTGTGTGAATCATCGGTGCTTTTCCATGTACACACACACTTCCACTTCTCCCAGGTAAAAATCACTTTTGTAGTGTTCCACAACAAAAACTCTAGGGAGAAGGGAAAAGGTCTTTGTGTTTGTCTTTGAGGAAAGCTAGAAATAATATCTGTCTCCCTCATCCCTAGCACTCACTCCTTTTGTAGTCCTTAATGAATTTCCTTTCCTATTTTCTAACCTGATTCGAAAATATACTCACAGCTCTCAAGTCCTTTCTGCCTCTCCTGTCATGAGATTTCTTCCCATTTCACCACGACAAAGGCAACCAGGAATGAATTCCCTTCATTTGGCAATGTTTGTCTCCTCTGACTCCCACCCTGAACCTCTTTCTACACCTATAGGATCACACTCTCATCACTGTTCATGCTGCATACAACTGCAGCCACCACAGTGCGCACCATGTCGCATGGTCAGCCAGCCTCTAGAGGGCTCCGCGTAGGCATCCAGAGGCCCAGGAGCCAGTACGGACCAAGATACCCCGAAACAACCCTTCCTCCACACTTCTTATCTTGATGCTTGGGCACCACCACCCCAACATTGCCCTGTCTCCCAACCTAGAACCCCCAGTCAGCCTTGGTGCCTTCCAGTTCTTTCTTCTCACAAATAACTGACTGAAAAATCCTGACAGATTGGAGAATAACCAAGGAAAGATGACTGGATTCCAGCAAAGTTTTGAAAGTTTTTCACAACTTTAATACAGATAATATAAAGATAAGTGACTACACAACAAAATGAAATAAATCCAATCCATGTGAACTAAATTTGAGAACCATTTCCTCATAGTTTGTGAGGTTTCCTTTTTTTATCTTGTTTTCAGGAATACTTTATCATTATTTTATGTTAACTAATTAATATACATATAACACAAACATGGGAAGATAGCTAATATGCTGGGTTAAAAGACTAAATTCAAAGTTATCTCTATTACCGAAATTTTGAATCCAATTGCAAAGGCAAAATAAAATGGAAACAAACTTTTTAAAAGATCCCAACACAGAACTCAATGTAGTAGTTCCCCACAAAACATACAATGCATTAATATCATATTCATAAACGTTGTCATAAAACCTGAAGCTTAATCAATGCAAGACAACAGTTTCAGAAGATATCAAACACAAACTTCAGTCTCACTTAAAACCAGATGGGGTAAAGTTTGCATTTCAATCAAAATAAATAAGTATGAGTGACACTTTACTTAGAATTAATCTTATACTGAAATACCCTGAGAGTAGCATAAAAAAAGAATGACTGTTAGAAAATGGGCCAAGGATGTAGTTCAGTGGCACTTCACCTGCGTGGCAAGTATAAGCTCCTAAGTTTGATCACTGGATAGGAGAGAGAGAGAGAGAGAGAGAGAGAGAGAGAGAGGAAATTTTATCCTAACATGGAGCATTATAGGGCTCATATTGTTAGTTTGAACACAGATTTCTTAGGACTTGAGGAGAACGAACATTTAAAGAATTCTCACGCAGAATAAGATAACGCTTTTTTCAAAACAGCACAAGTTGAAAAAAAACTATAGCAAGGGAAGAGTTAGTTCAGTTTAACAAAGAACCCTGTAACAATTTAGAGGTGTCCAAGCATCCATTATGGAAGCAGTAAAGGGCAAATAGGAGCTTGGTCAGAAGAAAGGGTAGACACTGAATGCGCTCTGAAGTGAGAGTCTAGGAAATTCCACCACAGTGAGCTAGAGGAAATAGCTCTCTCTCAGTATAAAGTACTAACTTATTTATGTTAGTAGATGCAACCCTGCACAAGGAGATAACAAGGCATGCAGGCGTGCGGGTGCATGCACTCTCTGCCCCACACACACATACACGGGGTCGTTGTTCACATACACATTGTTCACATACACTGAACAAGCTAGCAGTCAGTTGAAAAACACAAGTAGGGGAAGCTGGACTAAGAAGCAAAGCCACCGAGGATATTTCTGCACTAGGGACAGTACCATCCATACTGGGTGCTATGGCAATCATGACCTCCTACAGCAGATCAGGACAGAGTTAGAAGTTGCTATTGCTGTCTCAGACAGTCAGACCAGGGCTTGTGCATCCATGATGGATACTGAAGCAACTGTGACAAAGAGAGCCCTTAGGGAACTGGGGCAGAGGGAGAATTGTTGAACACTGGCAGAGTTGGGAGAGTCCCAACATTTCCGACTCAGGCTTTCTTTAACCCATTTCTCAGCACCCCGTGAGCACTCTACAAAGTGAGAACTCTAGCCTGACAGAAATCAGGACGAGGGCAGTTGGCTTGTGCAAGTGTCCAGATGGAAGAAAAAGCATCAGAGCAGTGTAGGGCCATCCCATTAGTGAGCTCCAGATACCACTGAGACTAGGCTGGAGGAATATTGGAGAAACTGCTTCAGAACCAAAAGAACTGCACCATTGCTGGGAGCCATGTGTGCCAGTGATGAGGGGGAAGGAAGGGACTGAGCATGTCGTGGAGGCAGGGGCCGGCACAGAGCCTGCATCACTGGAAACAGACCAGCTGGAAGTTTGCACACAGCCTGCTACAGGAGCTATGGAGGATAAGAGAGAGACAGGGAGCTCAAGGCTGAGCCACCAGAGAGAGTGGATTCAACCCCACTCCTGGTCCTAGAACTCTAGAACACTAGAAACTCCTGAATATAGCAACTTTAACAGTGCTGTCGGCATCAACAGTCTGCTCAGGAATTTTCTTCTAACCAACAACACAATTTTCCTTTCTTTTTAATCATTTGTTTAGGTTTTATTGTTTATGTAATTTTCCATATTCTTTTCTCTCTTCCTTCTCTCTCTCTCTTTCACCCCTCTCTGTTTCTCTCATCTATACTTGGAATGTAATTATGTTTTGTCTTTTTACATATATAAATTTCAGTATGTAAGTATTTGTACTAGTTTCCTACTTTAGTAAAATAACATTGTAAGTTATCTAGAGAGTTGCATACTAAAGGTCAATTATTAAGAATATTTAACTTTCTTATACAATCAGTTAAACAACTGGATACATCCCCCATTGCCTCCTCTCTCACTACCAGCAATACTCTTATTCCCTCTGCTTTCTCTCACATACTTCCTTCTATCTCTTTGCTTATCTCCTTCTTTATATATATATTTTTTTCCTTTTCATATTGTTACATATGCTTTTCACTTCTGTCAAAATGCATGATTAGTATTAATCTGGATAACATTAGTGCTTTTCTCTAGCCTACTATATCATACTTCTCTCTTTGATTTCCCCTGGAAAATAAATACAGAAATAAAAATATTCTAAACAAAGTATATATATATGGTTAGCTGCTCCACTTATACTTCCTTCTCTTCTTTCTTGCTGTACCCACACTTAACCTCTCAAAACTTTCTCTTTTCTTTCTGAACATAAAAATACTACCATCAAAACCTGTTTTTCTCTTCTTTCTTACACTGTATTTTGTTTCTCTGAGGAATTTTCTTCCACTTTTCTCCCTCTTTCTCCTGATTCCCAACCAATTCTTCCTCATCACTAGTCCCATCTTCTTGTGCTATTGAAACAACTGAAAACTAAATGATTTTGATTTTAAGTGCTGATATACCACTGTTTCTTTGGATATTGACATTACTGGTAGTTATTTTCCTCCCTCAGCGCAGTGCTAGAGATGGATTCTACTACTGTGAATAAGTAGACTAGGTATTAACACATTGAATCATTCCTCAAGCCAACGACACTTTACTGAAAAAAACCCACATGCTATGGACATCTCTACTCTGGAAAAGGGGATTTGTATCCCATTGGATCCACAACTTTCAGCATATAAACATAGTATCCATGAGAAAAAAAGGCAACACGATATCTACAAAAAGGCATGTTTCTAAAAATAGATTTCACAGACACTGAAACAGATAAATTTCCAAAGAAGGTGAAAAACAAGTAGTGAAAATGACTGAAGAAATTAAAAAGACATGCACAGGGAAGTTACTAAGATGATGAATTAACTGAAAGATGGAAGTCAACAGCTGAATGAAGGATTCACTGCGATGGTCCATGAATTTAAAGAAACACAGGCAGGCGAATGAATTCAGGAAGGCAATGAGAGATATAAAAGATCATATCGATAAAGAATTAGAGGATCTGAAAGATAATCAAGCAGAAATTCTGGAAATGAAACACTCAACTGAAAGTTTTGTCAGTCAGTGTGACCAGTCAAAATATGGGGAAATGAAGACCATCCACGACAAAGGCAAGTTAAGGAATTCTTTCAAACCAGCGTTGCAAAAATTTCCCCCAAAAAAATCCTAAACAGAGAAAAAAGGTCAAATCACCCAAAAGCCAAGAAAAAATATCACTTGACAGTAGTTAAAAGCAAAATAATAAGAGAATCACTCTGGAAAAATACAGCACCAGGAGTCAGTAAATATTTTTCAGTAATTATCAATATTAATGGTCATTTTTACCTCTCTAATCAAAAAACAGACTGGCAGATTAGATCAAAAATAAAGCTTAAGAGGCCGGGGATTTAGTTCAGTGGTTCCAGTGCCTGTCTTGCAAGTGCAAGGGCCTAGGTTCGATCCCCGGTAACCACATACAGTACTGAACATGGAGATTCACAGCAATCAGCACCACATATCACAATGCCAGGCATGGCGGCTCACACCTGTAATCCCAGAACTCAGGAGGCAGAGGCAGGAGGATTGCTGTGATGTTTGAGGCTGAGCTCAGGGCCAGCCTGAACTACAAAGCGAGACCCTGTCTCAAAAAAACAAAACAAAACAAAAAAATCTTAAAACATTGCATGCAAGAGATAAATCTCATCTACAAAGAAACATATGGACTGAAAATAAAAGGTTTAAAAAAAAATGAGTGCTGAGGCCAGAGATTTAGTTCAGTGGTTCCAGTACCTGCCTTGCAAGTGCAAAGTCCTGAGTTCAGTTCCTGGTAACCACATAGCACAATGCTAGGCTCATATCTGTAATCCCAGCACTTGGGAGGCAGAGGCAGGAGGACTGCTGTGAGTTTGAGGCTAGTATGGGCTACATAGAGAGTTCAGGACCAGTCTAAACTACAAGGCAAGATCCTGTCTCAAAAGAAAACAAAATATTTCATGTAGCTAGGGCTTGAAAACAAGCAAGAGTAGCCTGACTCATTTCTGACAAAGTTGACTTCAAACCAAAACTGACCAGAATAGACACAACAGAATATTATTGCATATTGGTAAAGAAATAACTGATAAGGAAGAAATAACTGTAAATATATATGTACCACATGTTGGAATACCAATCTCATAAAACAGAAACTATTCGATATGAAAGAATAGATACCAATACATAGCAAAGGATTACAGTGTCATGCTCTCACAGCAGCTCAACTAGCCAAAAAAAGAAATCAACAAAGAAATAGTTAAACCACACTGTAAAATCAATTGATTTTACAGATATACAGTTTTGTTATTTACCAACAATACATATTCTTCTCAGCTGCCTACAGAATGTTCTCCAAAATGGACCATATTTTAGGCAACAAATCATGTCTCAACAAATACAAAAGAAATGAAATAATCTCTTGCATCCTATCAGATCATACTGAAATTTTAAAATAGCAAAAAGAACCACAGAAACTGCACAAACATATGAAAATTGACTAATACAGTTTTCAATGGTTAATGGATCACAAACAAAATGAAGGAATATATTTTAAAATTCCAATAATCAAATTATAATAGAGATACATGTGGGACACAATGAAAACAGTTCTAAGAGGACAGTTCAAGGATGTAAATGTGTTCATTAGAAACAGAATGATCCCAAATAAATGACCTAATGATTCATCCCAAGATCCTAGAAAAGCAAGAATAGTTCAATCCCAAAACTATCAGAAGAAGGAAAAAGTCATCAGAATGGAAAACAATGAAACTGAAACTATAATATATGCAAATATTCAATGAATCAAAGACTTGGTCCTTTTAAAGGATAAGATATAAATTCTTAGCCAAATTTGCTAGAGAAGACCCACACCACTGGAGTTAGAAATGAAAAA
>PVIR01003886.1:0-64762 GCA_004026965.1 Petromus typicus | reverse complement strand
AGTGAATTTACTGCTGAATTTTTACCACAACTTCAGAGAACAACTAATCCCAATAGTCCTCAAATCCTTCCATGAATTGTAAGGAACACTGCCAGATTCATTCTACAACACCAGCAGAACCCTGATATCAAACCAGATAAAGACAACATAAAAAACTACAAGTGAATATCTATGATGAACATAGATGCAAAAATCCTCAACAAGATACATAACAAACTGTATTCAAGAAACCATTTCAATGATCATACATCATGACCAAGTGAGTTTCATCCCAGGGATATAAGAATGGTAGAACAGATGTAATAAATAAAGGTGATATTCCACAAAAGTAGAATCAACTATAGAAATCACAGGAATATCTCATTAGACATAGAAAAGAGCTTTGACAAAACCTAACATCTTTGAGCTGGGGAGTTAGGTAAGTGGCACAGGGCCAGCCTAGTTAAAACCTCAGTTTGATCCCAGTACAGGAAAAAAAAAAAAAACACATAAATATTTTTATGATAAAATACTCTTATTAAAATATAGAAGTGTCAGGAACAATCCTGTCTGGGAGAAATCATTTTACAATCGGGCTATGACTGGACCATCTTTCCTGCCTACAAGCAGACTTGAGGATTTAACTCTCATCTTCACCTCTGTTAGCAATAGGGACGCAGTGACCCCACATGCTGTGATGCTCCAGGATCCTTTCCAAAGGATCTTCATCTACATAATTCCTCAAGGACTGTTGCTGGGTGTCTGTCCTGCCCTCCAGGTCTTTTGAGTCCTTGGCTCCTCCAAATGCACAGAATAAAAGGTGTGGCAATCTTATGTCTGCTGTCTTTGCCACCCAGAGTAGTATGGCTCATGCCCAAGCTCAGCTTCTTCTCTAAGTCTCATTTCTGCCTATTAATTTGCCTTGTGCTATCAGGCTCACAGGAGAATAGAACTTACTGCAAAGGTTCTAGTTATATCCCCTTCCCTTGTTTCCTACATAGAAGGACCTGATTTAAAACTGATAAAAGCCATATATGACAAACCAACAACCAATATCATACTAAATGGGGAAAAACTGAAAGGTTTCACTCTAAAACCATGAATGAGACAGGATATCCATTCTCAATACTCCTCTTCAATAGAGTATTTAAAACTTGAAGAGCAATCCGGCAACAAAAAAGAAAATGTACATGAATAAGAAAGCAAGAAATCAAACTATTTACAGATGACATTATCATTTATATAGAAGACCCAAAAACTCCACCAAAATACTCTTAGAAATATTTTAGCAACATGTCAGGACACAAAATAAACACATAAAAAGCAATACTGTTCCTTTATCCCGGTAATGAATCCATAGAGCAAAATGAGGGAAACAGAGTCATTTGTGATAGTTTAAAAAAAAACGTACCTGACAATCACCATGTTCTAGTTACTTTTTATGCCACTCAAAGTTAAAGGAGTAAAGGTTTATTTGGCTTTACTATTAATAGAGGTTTCGTAATAGAGGGGAGGGGAGGGGGAGAGAGATGTCCGTGAAGCCAGGTATCAACACCCAAGTTAGTAGAAGCACCAAAGGCAGGAAGAGAACTTTACTAGCATCTTCCTCCTCTTCTCTTATTCACACTTAGGGGAGCTACAACACACACCCTTAATCACAGTACTTTAATGACCTCTGGAAAAGCATGAGGCATTGGAGGGACATCTAAATACAAGCCATAACATTCCACCCCCGACACCCCAAAAACTCATGAATATCCCTTTATGCAAAAAAAGCATTTAGTTCATCTCCAAGAGTTGCCAAAGTCCCAACTGTTCAGCATTACTGAGGACAAGTTCTAAGTCTTCTCTGAGATTTAAGGCAAACTCTTAGCTGCAAGATCTTGTAAAAAGAAAAGTTAAAGTCTTCTAACATTCAAAAGCACAAAATAGACATTTCCATGGGCCAGGGATTTAGCTCAGTGGTTCTGGCATTTGCTTTGCACGTGCAAGGTCCCAGGGTTGGATCCCTGGTAACCACATACAACAAAACCAGGTGTGATGACTCATACCCACCAGCAATCAGTATCACATACCACAAGGCCAGGCTTTGTGGCTCACATCTGCAATCCCAGTACTCAGGAGGCAGAGGCAGGAAGACTGCTGAGTTGAGGACCAGCCTGAACTACAAAGTGAGACCTTGTCTCAGAAAACTAAATATTCCAATCCAAAACTTACAAACAAGGGGATACAAAGGAATGAGACCAAAGCAAGTTAAAATCCAGCAGGGCAAACATTAAATCTCACAGCTCCATGCCCAGCATCCTAGGCAATCTGAGGCAAACTGTAACCTTCAAAGAGCTTGGGTAGTCCTGCCCCTTCAGCACTGCAGATGTTTGTAGCTCCCTCCACCTCTCTTAGGCTGCTTCTGGTCCCTCCTTGCAGCTTTCCTTAGAGGATTCACGCTTCTGGTTCTCCAACGTGTGTGGTTTCCACTGTGCTGTCAGCTTTCCACTCACAGCTTTACACATTGGATTCTCAGGGACCTTTTTCTCAAATCTAGGTAGAAGCCCTCCTGACCCCACAACTCTTCCATTCTACATGCACATAAAACCAGCACTGCATGGATGATGCCAAGATTTGCTCTCACCTGGAGCAGCCAGTCTTCCTTCGCTTGGCTGTAGGGATCAAGGGCTTGGGTCATTAATGATTCAGAATCCAACTCCCAGTAACCAATTCTCTAAGCCAGTGCCACACTGTAACACGGTGCTCTGAGGCTTTCCTCTCAAAGTAAAGTCTTTAACTTCTACAACTTTTTTTTTTAAGTTTTCTGATACATGGTCTCACTTTGTAGTTCAGGCTGGCCCTGAACACATTATGTAGCCCATGATAGCCTCAAAATCACAGCAATCCTCTTGCCTCTGCCTCCCAAGTGCTGGGATTATAGGTGTGAGCCCCCATGCCTAGCATTATGGTGCATGATATCGGGGATTAAACTCAGGACCTTGCATTGCGAGGCAGATGTAGAATGACCAAGCTAAATTCGTGGTCCTCGATTCTGCAATTTTGAGATTGCAGTGGGTGGAGTCCTGCTGCTTCTTACAATGCCCTCAGGCCATCTCTTCTATTCCCCTCTCCCTTCTCAGCAATCAAGATCTCCTCTGCTCTATCTGTGCAGTTCACAGCTTACTGGAGCTTCCTTTCTGGCCAACTTCACCTTTTCAATCATTCTACTGGGCTCTCTGCTCTTGGTTCTCAACATAAATCTACCTAAAAGTCCCAGTAGTAGCCATGCCACTGCCTCAATATTAGACTACCTTGAAATTTTCTCAGCCAGATTAATTAGTCCAGCGGCCTTAATCTCAGACTCAGGCAAAGTATAAGCACATGAGCAAAAGCGCAGACAAATGTTCTGCCAAGCCATAGCACACACATTGGAGTCCAACAGCCAATGCAGACCTTCGCAACAGAAACCTCCCAGGTCTGATCTGTACCAGTTTTCTGGTATAAGCTCTGACCAGAATCTGCCATACAGAACAGCTGAAGGCATTCCAGCTGGATTGCTTCCACCAGCAGCTCTGATCTTTCCTAACTCTTTCCCTCCCACAAGGCAGTTCCAAGGCTCTGTAGCCACATGGCAGGTAATATCATAGCAACTACCCAATTTTTATGGCACCAAATTTCTCGGTTAGCTACTTTTCTCACTGCAGAGACAAAATACCCAATCCCCAAAGATAAAGGGAAAAAGGTTTATCTGGCTTACAGTTTATAGAGGTTTCATTCTATAATCCACTGGCTCCAAGACAGCATGACAGAGGAGATACAGTCCGTGAAGGGAGAAGCAGCAAAAATTGCAAGGGAACCTTACTATTTTCTTCCTGCTCCTCTTATCTTATTCAGACTATTTAGGGTGGGTGGTGAGATCCACATAACCAGAGTTAATCCATGTTTAACCTAAATCTGTCCCTTTCTCCCCCCTGAACAAATGGAATCTTGAGAATGTGACTTCACCTAACCACAAGTTCCTGATTCTGTAAATAAACTTGTGCTTCTCCAAAACAGATACAAACATAGAGATAATTTTAAAACCTGTTTTGTTTAGCCCTGTGATGTTCTGCTCTTGATCCTTTGCTTAATTCCTGCACCATATTCCTCTATAAAAACTTCAATTCAACTTCAGTTCAGAGCTTTACTTCGTAAGGAGGTAAAATCCATGCACACAAATAGATAATAGATAAACTTCCACCTTTTAGTATCTGCTGTGTGTCCATGTGGAATTATCTCTCACTCTCCATGGTACTACATGAGTAACACTCATACCCTTAATCCCAGTGCCTACAGCTCCAGCCCCACCATGAATCAACCACACACTAGCTTCGGGAACAGCATGAGGCTTTGGGGGGACATCTAAACACAGGCCATACACAATCTAACCAAGGAAGTGAAAGGACTCTACAAAGAAAACTAGAGTACCCTCAAGAAAGAGATTTAAGAGGATGTTAGAAAATGGAAAGACTTCCCCTGTTCCTAGATAAGCAGAATCAAAGTGGATCAAATACTAGATATAAAGCCCGAAATACTAAGATTTCTGGAATATAACATAAAGGCAACTCTTGACTTCATAGGCACAGTCAAAACTTCCTGAACAGAACTCCAACAGCACGAGAAATAATGTGTGGGAGCACACAGCCCTCAGAGGGAAGCTCCATTCCAGCAAAGGAAAGGACACCTGGCGTGTTAGGAGGCGACAGGACTCCGTGGGTGCACTTGAAAGACATCTAGAAAGTGAAAGGTTAAGCACTTGGTTCTGAGGAAACTTTCTATAGCTAGGATAATGAGGAAGAGCCAGCCTATGCAGCAACAAAATCACATCCAACTGTTGTCTAAATGCTTAAATAGGCCTGAGCTCAAATCGTACTGGCACCTTAACTAAAATAGTGCATGAGACTGTTAAATTCCTGCTGGTGGGAACCTTAGATTTAGAAAATTAGAATGGGATTGGTTTAAAAAGAGCTCCTTGCAGCGGGGAGATAGCTCAGTGGTTCCAGCAAGGTACCTGCCTTGCAAGTGCAAGGTCCCCAGTTCGATCCTCGGTACCAAAACAAATCAACAACAAAGAGCTCATGGCCAGGGAGAGTCTATCTCCCGTAGCCTTTTCAACTTGGGGGTTGGTAAAATCAGCTGTGGGCTCTTTAAACACCACCCCCTCCCCAAAGCTCCTGTCCTTGCTCAGGATGAGGAAGAGAAATACACTAAGGTAGATAAGTCACCTACTGTTCCTCTGGGTCCTCGGGAAGACTCAGAATTCAATGAGGCTTCTAAAGAGATTCCTCGGCCCACACTACCATGCCAGCATCTGCCTGGCAAGCACAAGGTACTGAGTTTGATCCTGGTACAACAAACACAAAAAAAGAATGCCTAAAATTTGAAACATTCTGCACCCTGTATGTCTAGTATCCTTTGTTGTTGCTGCTGCTGTTTTTTGAGACAGGGTCTTGCTTTGTAGTTCAGGCTGGTCTTGAACTCTCTATGTAGCCCAGGCTACCCTTGCACTCACAGCAATCCTCCTGCCTCTGCCTCCAAAGTGCTGGAATTACAGGCATGAGCCACCATACCCAGCATTGTGCTGTGTGGCTACAGGGATCAAACTCAGATGCCAGAACCACTGAGCTAAATCCCTGGCCCTACCAAGACTTTTGAACAAATAAGACATATAAGAAAAAGAGCCTGGCTTTTTCTTTTTTTTGATACAGGGTCTCACTTTTGTAGTTCAGGCTGGCCCTGAGCTCAGCCTTGAACTCACAGCAATCCTCCTGCCTCTGGGCACACACTGGGGTGTGTGGTTGTGATTGCTGATAGGCATGAGCCTCCACACCCAGTATTGTTGTATGTGGTTACCGGGATCAAAGCAGGCCCTTATGTTTCCAAGGCAGGCACCAGAACCACTGAGCTAAATCCCTGGACCCCAAGGTAATAACTCTAACATCTTTGGGACTTTCACTAATTCTAATTGAGAAATGATGTGGCTTCCAAGTTCCTAGCACATCGTGTGGCATGGGTAGGGCCCAGCACAGGGGGGAGTTGCCACTCACTAAGAGATGCTCCACAGGTGCCAGCAGCCATGAGCACACCCAACAACTTACACAAGTAAGATCAATTTGGTTCTTGGTGTTTCTCAATGAATATATAGCTCTTTTATTCCAAATACATCATTTTAAAGAGTTAAACATTAGAGTCTTAACCACAGAGATGTGTCAAATGTGCCTATCAAACTTTAAAGCACAACTTCTAAAACAGAAAGAGGAAATACAGCTACCTCCACAAGTTCAATTAGATCTTACTTTCATTTTAAATTTTTTTTTTCCTTTTTCTTGTTATGGTACAAGGGATCAAACTCAGAACATTGCACCTGCAAGGCAGGCACTGGAATCACTGAGTTAAATCCCCAGAATGCTTTGCAAGCACAAGGTCCGGAGTTTGATCCCTAGTACCAAAAAAAATTTTTTTTTAATTTTTTTAAACCCATGCAAAAGATTTTTTAAATTCATTTGTAGAAAGTAAATACATACTCCATTAGCACTCTATTGGCACAAAGACAAACCTAGGCATGAGTGTTGTAAAAGGACATCCTAACTAAGCGGTAAAATGGATCAATACAATTAATAATGTAGGCAAAGATTTTTGCTTCTGTTTTAACAGACAATAGAGAGATTCTGTGGTTGCTGCCAGGAAGCTAGCATTGACTTTCATCCAGAGTAAAGTATAGACCTGTAGAGATTTGACCTCAGCAAAGGAAAGAAAAATTCTTTTGGGGAGCAACTCTACAAAATTTGGAGGAAAAAAATCATTTTACAATTAAATCATAATCAGGCCTAGTATTCCTGCCTATAGGCCAGCTATGACATGTGGAGACATAACTCCATCTTGTCCCCAGTCACAGTGGAAACCTCCATGGTCCTGCGATGCTGTGACACGCAAGGGCAGGATCACCCCAGCTGAAGACATCTTGGGTCCTTGAGAACCGCATAGTAAGAGAAAGGTTTCACCTGAAGAGGGACAAGTCCCTAATCAACATAAATTCCTTGTCCACCTAGGATCTCCATCAACACAAACTCCCTATCCTAGGTCATCACCACTCTGAGTCATCTGTTACTCAGTTACCGGATAGAGGCAAGGCAAGCTGCAAGTATAGAGCACATCAATTAGGCCCAAGCTCAGCTTCTTCTCTGAGACTTGTCTTCTGTCTTTATTCATTAATTTATCTTGTGTTGCCATGACTCACAGGAGACCAGGACTCACTGCAGGCGTTCTAATAACATCCCCTCTTCCTGTTCCTTATAAGATCCTATATTTAAAGTTATATAAAAATGTTTATACTGATATTCGTATATCTAATCCTTATGTTTCTTTTCTTTTCTTTAAGTTTTTTTGAAACAGTCTTGCTGTGTAGCCCAGGTTGGCCTTGAATTCACAGCAATCCTCCTGCCTCTGCCTCCCGAATGCTAGGATCACAGGCGTGTGCCACCACACCCGGCACTGTGGTATCAGGGATCAAACATGGGAGCTTGTGTTTGCCAAGCAGATGCTTGCCAGACAGACACCAGAACCACTGAGCTAATTCCCCATCCCTCTTATGTTTCTCTTTATGGCACGTTAACCTAAGAGAAAACTCCTTTGATTACAATAATGGTGTATTCACTGTGTCACCGTGTAAAAACCAGAGGTATTTCTCATCAGACAGCATTACTTATGGACAGAATGCCTAATGCCTAGAGTTGAGATAACAGTTAATCTGAGACATGGGCCTACTCCCCTACATCTTATTTGTTAACCCATAAGTGGATCATCTGGCCTATAGGAATCAAAGGACCCTAGACTTTATTATTAAAGGATTAGTTTCATCTCAGACCTGGTTGGCCCATAACCCTGAAAACTTTATGTCAACTCTAGGGTTCATTCACATGGCTGGAGAACAGATTCCCTCCTACCCAAATATCTGAGTTGTCAGGTTCATCACGACGCACCTCTGCCATGAAATATATGTAGAGGCCAATCAGAAAGATACAGAAAATTGAGACAACATGAATTTATTGAATGGGGACCATAGGGAAATTCTGTGAGAAGAAAGGACAATAATATAGACTTGTATGAATTAAACTGGACCAACCTTGATAATGTGATCTAAAAACATCTATCCTTACATAGAAAATAAGTTGGATAGAAGAAAGTTTTAATATACTTTCTCCCCAATTTTTACATTATGGAAAACTTGGGCCTGCTCAAAAAACATTATGGAAATTGGGTCTTCCCTATACTGAAGGAAGCTTATGGACTGGTAGTTATCTAAAATCAGACTCTGGCAATACTATATTGTTAACAAAAGACTATTAGGCCTGTTCAAGTCTCCATAATCCATATGTTTTTATGTATGGGAATATACAATGGGATACTAATACTTTCACCTTTCAAAAATGCATCTTGAGTCACTGTATTCTCTTGAGATCTGAACAAAATAAGACTCTAATGATTCTAGGACACATGCCAGGAGTATGGGTTCCTGTTAATTTACCTGAACCATGGTCTTATACACCTACTGCTTATTTGTTACAAGTCTTGCTTGATCATCTCCTACACAGAACAAAAAGGTGGTAGGAGTGTGATCACTTCTGGCACAGCCTCTTTTGTACTATTGAGGTCAAGTGTAGCTATTTCCTCTCTGGACTTGACCCATTCCATTCAAACAGCTCATTCATAGATAATTAGACCAAAATTGCTGAAGAGGTCTGGATAATACAACATCCTATAGATGCTAAACTGCAATGCCAAATAGGTATGCTTGAGACCACTGTTCTCTGGACAGGAGGTCAGATTGAAAGTTTACAGCTGCAATAAAGCTTCCTTTGTCATTTCAATATTACTCAATTTTGCATTACTCCTTTGCCTTACAATCAATCTAACCATCCACAGGAACACATTAAAAAGTATGTACAAGGAGCAATGCACAAAAATATAATTATGGATCTATCTAGATGTCTTCCAAAAAGTTTTGTCTATGTCCCAAAACACTGCTGATTTTGATGACCAGATTCAAAATTGGGATAAATTATCTGATATACTCGGTCAGTTTACTCCCATTAATTATCTCAAGGCTCATTTCTGGCTTTATATTGCTGTGCTACTAGACATAATGGGATGATATCTCCCGGCTCTCATCTTTGTCTGCTGTAGAAGAGCTCAAACCAAATGACGTCTGAAGACACTGGAGTCACAGGTCACGATGATCCAACTTCCACAGACAGATAAAAAGAAGCAGGGATCTGTTGAGAGCCATTCTCTTGGGGTGGTGGGGATCAGTTCATAATTAAAATGACTAGAGGTATCTAAGGCCCAATGTCACCTTGCCTGTGAGTTAACACTGTGCTGCTCAAGGGCAAGAGTACATCAGCTGAAGATATCCTGATTCTTTTAGAACCAAGTAGTAATTTTTAAAAAGAAAAGGTTTCACCTAGGGGTAGATCAACTTCTTTATAAGCCTGCTATCTCTCCTCTCTACCGTTGTGAGACTGCTCTCCTTGCCAGTTCTTCAGCATAAATCCTCCTGACCTATGATCCTCATCAACACAGGATTACTGCTGCCCCAGTCACCTGATACTCCCTCCGACTATCTTACACCCAATAAATAATTGCTAGTTCAGTGTCTTTGTCTTTGCCCTTTGGGTTTGTTTTTGTTTTTGTTTTGTTTTAGTTTTGGTTTTGGAGACAAGGTGTCATTTTGTAGTTCAGGCTGGCCCTGCACTCACTATGTAGCCCAGGTAAGCCTCGAACTCATAGCAATCCTCCTGCCTCTGCCTCCCAAGTGATACGATTTCAGGTGTGAGCCCCCACACCCAGCTCTTCGCCCATCAGAAGTATTGACCTTCTGATCACCCAGGTACTTTGAAATTACACTATATTGTCATTCTTTCTTTAGCCCTTGGCATCCTCATTTGTAGGCAGTTGGGATGGCCACTCTGATAGATGCAGTGAAAAGGAACTCTTTTACAGTGCTGGCGAGGGTATAAACTAATATAACCACTGCAGAAATCAGTACAGAAGTTTCCCAAAAAACTAAAACTAGAAATTCCATTCTACTCAGCTAAACAGTCCTAGGTATCTTTCTAACAGAGTTAAAATCAGCATATTACAGGGATACATGCATACAGTGCATATACATGCTTAAAATAGCACAATTCACAGCAGCTGAGCTCTAAAATAAGTCGTGACACCCATCAAGTGATGAATGGCTAATGAAAGTATATGGAATCAGCTGGGTGTGGTGGCTCACGCGTGTAATCCCAGCACTCAGGAGGCAGAGGCAGCAGGACTGTTGAGTTCAAGGCTGAGTTTGGGACCAGTGTGGACTGCAAAGCGAGACACTATCTCAAAAAAAACTAAAAAAAAAAAATCTTAAAAAAAGAAAGAAAGAAAGTATATGGAATCTTACACAGCCAGAGTGCATTCACATCATTTGAGAAAAATAGATAAATCTTGAGCCCACAACAAGTCAGATACAGAAAGCTAAACAGTACATGATTCCTTTTATATAAGAAAATTCGAAATACAAATTAAAGGTAAAAAAAAAAAAACTCAGAGAGATATCTGAAAACAGTGAATCAGACTTCTTGGAAATGGGGGATGGTACCACGATGAAGGGAATTATGGAGAGGGGAGAAAAAGAGATTGAAGATGATCAAGATATAACAGAGTACATAAATATACCAGTTCTCCAAAAATGAATGTAAATACACCAGTTCTCCAAAAATGAATGTAAATATATATTGTAAACACATACTAAAGGAAAAGGGGAAAAATAAAGTAGAAAAGTCTAGGTCTAGTATTGCACTTAATTTTGGTATCTAAAAGGAGAATTTTTTAAACTACTTCATTGGCTTCTTTATATTCTGTCACTTGCATTTTTTTTTTTTAATCCAGATTTTGCTGTAAGGAATTGTCAGGGACACACAGAATGGTGGGAAGTACAGAGCTCAAGGTTTTGAGCTGGAATTGTACTTCCACCATTTATTAATAGCAAGTAACTTAGACAAATTACTTGAGCTGCCTTAACTGAACGTGTTTCCTCATCTTAAGCTAAAGATGGCAATAGTACAAATTTGGAGTGGCTGTTACGGGGAAAAAAACAGAAGAATGTTCCTTTGGACTGAGAAGGGCATTGAGCGTATAGCTCACACTCAGTAACTTATGTTTCCACTATCATCCATTTTTCCAGCAAAAACTTGAAATTTAGGCACCGCCCACTTCAGAAATCTGCTTCCTGTCCCTTGAGTGTCTCTGTGATGCTCCCAATTTCCTTCCTAGCCACCTGACCCGGCCACAACCCCTGTATCTCATGAGCCCTTTCACTGTTACCCAAAATGGCTGCTCCACTCAGAAGACAGTGCTGTGTCCTCAGCCTCTCCAAGCACTCTGAGGACAGCCTCTTCTGGACCCACTCACGCCTGCCTCGCCTCGCACACTTTGCAGTCAGGAGGTGGTCCAAGAACTCCTCACTCCTGGCGGTCCCCTTCGGATCTTGCTTCACCAGACTCCATCCTCTTAGGCACCCAAATCCCTTCTGGTCTGCCAGTCACCTCACTCTCTCGTGGTCCTCGTATGTATCAGATTCAAATCTCCCGAGCACTTCTCTCATTCAAAGGCTTTGGCCCAGCTCACTGATGTCCTCAAACCCCATCACCCTGAGGAACGTCCCGTTCCTGCAGATGGCCTGGCATCCCTCTCACAACAGCTATCTTCTCCTCACCTGGAATAGCAACTCTTCTGTGCCTCTGCAGCCATCACAGACTCACATCATCCCTCTCTTATCATCGTTCTGCCTCCAAAAGGACATTTTAAGTATTCACTTTGTTCCTTTCCATCAAGCTTATTCAGCATCAAAATCCTCATATCCCCGACCTCTCAGCTTTCCCCCAACCTCTTTTGACCTTTCCTTTACGGGTTCGCAATTCTCCCTAGTCAGCTTGGTTCTATAGCACACCACTTCCCTAACACCCTTATTAACACCCTACATCCCTATTCATTTGTCAAGAACTGGCACAAACCAAACCCTGGAGACGCCCAACTCCTTATTCGACAGCAAGTTTTGAGTAATCCAGAGCACTTTGGAGAAAGCCATACATTAGAAGAGATAAAAGTTGCTGAGCATATAATTATATGGGAAATCAAACAGCTCTCAACCCTGCCCTGAACTCCAACCACACAGCCTTGACCAAGCTTCTTGTACTTCACAGTAAAATTTCTGAACCTTCCCTATTTTTTCCAAACCTCCCACCATCCACTCCACTCTCAGAAGATGGCTGTCATCTTACTACACACACACACACACACACACACACACAAAGCCAACATGTGAAAACTTTGACTATCCCACTACCAATTATACAAACCATCTACAACTGCACCCATCTGTCCTTTGTGAGGCCAGCCTCTCCAACCTGTACACTTTGGATCCATCCCTTCTGGCCATCTTGAGAATCTTTTGCTATTAATCTTTAATTTCTTGTCCTCAACTGGGACTTTCTCTTAGCTTTTAAGCATGCTCAGATCTCTAAGAGATCCACAACCTCTTTCTCAGTCTGATCTCTTCTACCATATAGTTCTTTTACCATATAGCCCTCTCAAACTTTTTAAATGACTTTCAAAGAGATCCTTTTTGTTCTCATGTTACCACATCATCTTTTCTGAAATATATCCAAACTGGTCTCCACAGTGCAAAGAATCGACTGGATGGCTCCCAGGAAATGTATTAAAAAAGCTGACTCTATCATCTCACCTCTCCCTTCCCTTAACAGTTCTCCTGAGGAGGAGCCTCCTCCAGCCTCAGCTGACAGCTGCCCTGACTGACTGCACTGCAGCTACTTTAGTCTTCTTTCTGTTCCTCAGAGACACCGTGTTCACCCCTCCACAGGGCCTTGGCACATCCCCCACATCCAATTTACTCCCGTGCTCCTCTGGCCCCCACGTAATCCTTACCCCCTCAAGGAAGCTTCTCCAAACTGCTAACAGGCCAATTCACCCATTATCTGTCCTCACAGAATCACACTGCTCTCCTGCGCAGCGTAACATAAGCAAGTTTCTCTTCTCCTCAGGGAATGTATAAAGGTGGGAAACACGGTCAGGTACCCCTCAACATTGCATCCCCATACCTAAAATATGCCATGTGCTTGATAAACATCTGTTAAGTAAAACAAAAATAGCATGTTTTCCATTCTGCCAGCACCTCATCAATTACAGCTCTCTCATTTCACCAGTGTAAGCAGAATACTGGACACAGTATTTCCAAAATTATCAACTGTAGTATTATAGAAAAAAAAAAGGTACAATGACGTCAAAAAGATTCTTAATGCCAATATGTCCAAAACCAGATTATGAATATTATAAACTAATATTGAGTATATGATTTGTCATCACAACCTCCCTGCACATGATATGTATTCCAAAGTTTTGTGATAAATTTCACACACATAGACACAGAATATTCAGCACTGTATTTTCAAACTCTTATCAAATGCAGTATTTAATGAGTTGTTTGCTGTGTCAGTGGCCTTAAAGTTCTAGGATTAAAAAGTCTGTTTCTGCAAATGATAAGTTGTTGGTAAATGCACACATGACAGCACAAGATGAGCTATGTACCAGGCCAAAGAACCACCAAAGAAAAAAACTGTCCAAAAGACAGACCTATTCACCCATTTGGAATTGTTTGCATTTTCAAATAAGTGTCACATTGGGCCGGGGATTTAGCTCAGTGGTTCTGGCGCCTGTCTTGCAAGTGCAAGGACCCACGTTCGATCCTCAGTAACCACATACAATACTGGGCATGGATGCTCACGCCCAGCAGCAATCAGTACCACATACCACAGTGCGGGGCATGGTGGCTCACACCTGTAACCCCAGCCCTTGGGAGGCAGAGCAGGAGGATTGCTGTGGTGTGAGTTGAAGGCTGAGCTCAGGGCCAGCTTGAACTACAAAGTGAGACCCTGTCTCAAAAAAAAAAAAAAAAGTCACATTGCAGTGACCTCTCTAAATGCTGATAAAATGTCAATAATTTACTAGAAGTATTCATTTTTTGGTAAAGAGTAACTTTTCTCCTTTTTATTGATGAAAACTCGGAAAAAAATCTAAGGAAATGTGCATAAACTTCTTAGCTAACTGTAATTAGTTTTGTTTTGTTTTGTTTTGTTTGTACTTTAACCATGCATGGATAATTACATTAAAAGTTTAGAATTTGAGCTGGGGATTTAGCTCAGCAGTTCCAATACCTGCCTTGCAAGTGCAAGGTCCTAAATTTGATCCCCAGTATCCACATACAACAAGACGGGGCTTGTTCACTCCCAACCCCGCCCACCAGCGATCAGTACCACAAACCACAGTGCTGGGTGTGGTGCCTCACACCTGTAATCCCATTATTCAGAAGGCAGAGGCAGGAGGATTGCTGAGTTTGAGGCTCGCCTGAGCTACATATGAGCTCAGGGCCAGCCTGACCTATAAAGCAAGACCCTGTCTCAAAAAAAAAAGTTTAAAATTAAACTTTTATGCATAAAACATTCCACCTCTTTCTCTCTTTTTTTTTCAGTTTATTGGTATATTTTAACTATATATTATTTTCACACTTATCATTGAAAATTTGTACCTACACATTATGTATGTATGTATTTCTCTTTCTTTCTTCCTTTTTTAGGCAGTACTGGGTATTGAACTCAGGACCTTGCTCTTGCCAGGAAGGAGCAGTGCCACTGAACTAAATTCTCAGTGCTGTACATAATATATTTTAATTCTTTTTTTCCCCCGTTCTCACCCTACCTCCAGGCCCTCCACCCCTGTATACATGTTTTGATTTTTTCCTTTACATTTTCCAATTTTTTTTCCTTCTTTTTCATCAGAGCATCAGGTTCAAGATCCATAAGCATTAAGGTGAAAATCTGCGGAAAGCCAGTTACACAAAAGGGCCCACTTCTATAAATTCCCTACCATTCATGATACTGTTTATTAGATGTGTGTGTGAAAAGCTCGGGGGGGGGGCAGGGTTTCTCTCATTTCAGATGTGTTCTTTACTTTTGTTTCCTAGCTGAGACAAAATACCTGACACCCAGAGTTAAAGGTAAAGAGGTTTATTTAACTCACACTACACAGACATTTCAGTCCATAAGCAGTTGGTTCCAGGACAGGGATGCCAAATAGGCAGCTCAGAAGAGAAACAGGCCATGCACAAAGGCAACAAGAGAGGACCTCACCAGGGTCCTCTAGCTCCTTTTATCTTATTCAGACTACTTAAGGCAGGTAGCACTCGATCCCTTAATCCTAATGCCTTCAGGCATAGCCCCACCATGAATGAAGTATGTACTCTAGATTCAACCACCTCTGGAAAGGAATGGGTCCTTGGAGCGACATCCAAGCACAAGCTATAACATGCCAGCTCTGGCCTCCAAAGGCTCACGCATATCCTTTATCCCAAAAAAAGCCATTCAGTCCATGTCCAAGAGCTGTCAAACTCCTAAAAGTTTCAGCACTGCTAAAAAGTCCAAGTCCCAAGTCTCCTCTGATGTTTAAGGCACTCTTAGCTCCAAGCCCCAGTACAGATGAAAAGAAAGTTAAAGGCTTCCAACATTCAATGGCACAAAATAGCTATTTCCATTCCAAAAGTTGCAAACAAGGGGGATACAAAGGAATGGGACCAAAGCAAGTTCAAAATCCAGCAGAGAAAACATTAAATCCCACAGTTCCACTTCCACCATCTCAGGCATTCTGTGACAAATTGTAACTTCCAAAGGGCTTGAGTGACTCAGGCCCTAGGGCACTGCAGATGCTGGTAGCTCCCAGGCTTATCTGTTAGGCTGGCTCTGCTCCCTCTGTGCAGCTTTCCTCAGAGAATCCAACATGTGGGGTCAGCAGTGCGCCTTCAGCTTCACACTCACAGCTTTACACACTGCCTTTTAAGGGGCACAGGCCTTCTTCTGAAATCAAGGCAGAGGCGTTCCTGACCCCATTCTACATGCACCTGAAAACAGGGCCATGTGGATGATGCCAAGATCTGCTGCCAGCTGGAGCCATTGCTTCTCTATCCCTCTTTTGGCTACAGGGGATGAGTCTCTATGAACCAAACCCCAAGGAACAACTTTCCTTGGCCTCCACATTATGGAACATGGTGCTCTGAGGCTTTCTTCTCAAAGCAGTCTTTCAGGCTACAGATTTAATTCAGTGGTTCCAGTGTCTGCCTGGTAAACGCAAGGTCGGGAGTTGGATCCCTGCTACCACATACCACAGTGCTGGGCGTGGTGGCTCATTTGTGTGATCCCAGCAATCAGGAGGCAGAGGCAGGAGGGCTGCTGACAGTTCAAGGCTAGCCTGGACTACACAGTGAGTTCAGGTCCACCCTGAACTACCTGTCTCAAAAAAAAAAAAAACTAAGTCTTTTACTTTTGCAATTTTGAGACTGTAGTAGGCAGAGTCCTGCTGCTTCTTTCAATGCCCTCAGGCCATCTTTTCTATTTCCCCCTCCCCACTCAGCAATCAAGATCTCTTCTACTCTATCTGTGCAACCCACAGCTTTACTAGAGCTTTCTTCCTGGCCAAATTCACATTTTCAATCATTCTGCTGGGCTCTCCGCTCTTGGTTCTTAACATAAATCTGCCTAAAAGCCCCCAACAGCAGCCATGCTACTGCCTCAATATTGGACTGCCTTGAAACTTCTTCTCCAGATTATTAAGCATTAGATTAGTAGCCTTAATCTCAGTCTCAGGCAAAGTATCTGCCCCTGCACATAATTCAGAAAAATTTTCTGCCAAGCCATAGCACACACGTTGTCTGGAGTCCAACAGCCAATGCAGTCCTTCCTAGTACAAACTTCCCAGGTCTGATCTTAACCAGCTTTTGTGTTTTGAGCTCTGCCATATAGAACAGTCAAAGGCGTTCCAGCTGGATTGCTTCCCCCAGCTTCTCCGAATCTTTCCTAACTCTTCACCTTCCCACAAACCAGTGCTAAAGATTCGGAGCCACACAGCCAAGGAACGTCACAGGGATGACCCAACTTCCATGCTACCAAATTTCTGTGTGAGCTACTTTTTTCCTTACTGCTGAGACCAAATACCTGACACCCAAAGTTAATGTGGAAAGTTTATTTAGTGTTCATTCATAGATGTACCATTCCAGGCTCAGTTGGCACTAAGACAGGGACGACAAACAGGCATCACCATGGAGAAACAACATGCCATGCACAAAAGTGGCAAAGTTAACCAGAGAACCTTTCCAGGGTCTTCCGGCTCCTTTCGTCTTCTTCAGACTGCTTAGGGGAGGTGGCACTCACTCCCTCCATCCCAGTGCCTGTGGGCCTATCTCCACCATGAACCAATCACTCATCTAACTTCAGTCACCTCCGGAAAAGCATGAGGCCTTTGGACAGGCATTTAAACACAAGACAACTGTTCTACTGGTGAGATACATCCCACACGTCAACATACTGCTTTTAAAACCAAAGCAAATGGAAGCCGGGCATGGTGGCACTCAGGAGGCTGAGGCAGGAAGACTGTCTTGAGTTCAAGGCCAGCCTGGGCCACATAGTGAGTTCAAGGCCAGCCTGAACCACAAAGCAAGATTCTGTCTCAAAAAAACAAATCAAACCAAAACAAAACAAACAACTGAAGTAAATGGAAAGAAAAGGAAGACAAGCAGGCCAAGCTAAAGAACTCTACCTTAATATGAGTAAGTTATGCTCCCTTTCTTTTTCTTTTCCCCATTTCTGAAATACATGATATTGTTTAAGGTTTAACAAAGAAATCCTCATAACTACAGACAGATTTCTCTATATTTGCTTCTTGTCACGTAACACACTAAACTTGGAATAAAGATATCTTGTGCTTGCTTTGGCAGCACATACACCAAAATGGAACAAAGATATCCTTTATATTTTTTCTCATTTCCTCAGCCTGCAATCTTTTGTCCCCCAACAACATGTAACAGAATTTAAGAGAAAATGTTCAATGCCACCTTCTTTAGACCCTAGGAATTGACACTTCCTTGAAGCAATTCTTTAGTTTGTTGTTGCTGTTAACAAAGATTTCAGGTAAAATATTCATATATTTGTAACTGGATCATGCATACACACAATTCTATATAACAGTGCAAGCACAGGATGGTGGAGAAGGAAGGAGACTAAATCCTGTTCCCTAAGCTGGGCTCTCTGGGAGCTGCCCACCCTCGGGGAGAAAGCACTCATATTCAAAGGTTGTGAAGTTTCCTCACCTTGGTCCTGCAGCTCAGCACAGTTTGGACAGTTAATTCCTATCTGTGAATCTTTTTAATCTAAGATTTCCCCTTATCTGTTTTAATCCATTTATCTTTTTCTACCCTATATTAATGCTTTATAGCATTCTTTCTCTGACCTTTCTAATTCATTCTTTTTATGTGTTTGTGGTACCAAGGATCCAACTGAGGACCCTGCACTTGTGAGGCAGGCACCGGAACCACTGAGCTCAATTCCCAGCCCTGATCTCTCTAATCTAGTGCTTTATCAAACGTTCATACCTGACACTTCTGCCATACACGCATCACGTGTACACACATGAACTACTTTCTCAATATGTACTATACTTACTAATAGTGATCAAGAGGATTGTGTGGTCTTCCTTTCCTTCCTATAGTTTATTAATGATTGTTAAACAGGCATCTTGATGTAAATTTTTCTCAGAGTCCAAAGTTCCTCCCAAAACATTCTGACATGGCAAGGGTGGGGCTATGTCAATTCTTCAGTCTCACCCCGAGAAGCTCATTTTGTCAAGAACCTTCTAGTTTCTCACTACATCTGATTTAGTCTCCCAATTACAGGTTGGTTTTTATTTCTCCATAATAAGGATTAAACCTCAGGGCTTCACAATGAACCACATCCCAAATCCTTTATTTTTTATTTTGAGACAGAGTTTCACTATGTTGCTCAAGCTCAGCTTGAACTTGTGATTCTCCTGAGATTATAAATATATGTCACCAAACTGGGCTGTATTATAGGAATTTTTAATGGGAATTTTAACCAAACTTCTGTTCTGATTTTCCTACCTATCATTTGAATGCCTTATATGTTCTAGCTTTTAACTTAAAAATAAATAAAACCTACCATAATTTAACAATTTAGGTCAATTTTTTAATCTTTTGTTTCATGTAATCTTTTTTCTTTTTTGGTTTGGCACTCTTTAGTGTGGGCTTTGCTTGGACTAATGCCTCACCAGCACGGTGGCTAGAGGAAGCCAGCCAAGTTACAAGCCCCTCTCCCCACCCTCCACACTGTCCCGGGGTTCTCAGCTCTCGACTAGTGAGGAATTCTAACCTTAAGAAACTGAGGAAGCAAAAAAGAATTTGAAAAGAAAAATAAGAAACCGAGGAGGCTCCAAGTACAAGCAGCACATGAGCCTCACAAGATAAACGCAGCTTCCTCCTGTCTCACCCCACTTAAAACTTTCATAAAGAAGGCTTTGTCTTTTAAACCCTGGAGTTCCACTTACAGTCATTAGACTTGGGATAAACTAGAACGTCTGAAGCCAGGAGACCGCAGGAATTAAAGGTCACATTTATGCAGTAGTTGCCAGAAAGAGAGAGGAACTCAGAGAGGGTTTGAAGCTAATACAACCTGAGGGCTCATCCTGAAGGAAAGTAAAATTTCAAGGGCAGCAAAGACCCATGCTTCCCTTTGAAGGAGTCTATGAACAAGGGCCTGGCGCCGGAGCAGGGACCAGGTGGCACTATGTCACCTGGCAGAGACTCAGGAAGAGGAAAGAGGATCGGCACCCAACCTTCTCCGCCGGCTTCTAATGAACTTGTTTCCATACCAGTGCTCTTCCCTTCCTGCAGAGATCGCAGGAGGAGCCTCTTGGCTTGGAACATCTCTGGGCTTCATGCCGGGACTGTGAAATCAAGGAAAAGCTGGACAAAGCACGCTTTGCCTCAAATCTATTTTGTTGACTTTTTCTTTTTAAAGTAGCATTGAGACACCTGCCAACACACCTAGGATGTCAGAACCTAAAGACCCAGGAAAGTTCTTTTCACCTCCAAATCAACAATCGGGTCACAACTGAGAAAGTCCCAGGATGGAGAAAAGCGGCACTGCTTAGAGCTTAGCCGCCTGCCTTCTGTTTGTCTTTCTTCGTTCCCTGCTCCCCACAGAAAACAGGACAGAGGATTAAATGGGTTAGAGGAGGTGGAGAACAAGTTAGTAATTTTTCTCCCACATGTTGGGTTCTTATGAATTCCATTCAGCAAGAAAGAGACAGAGTAGAATCAAGCCTAATCCCAAAACTTATCAGTGGCCTTGCGTGGGAAGAACAGGCCCTTTCTGGCCTGTACATTCGTTCTCCTCAATGCAGATAAGATGCCAGCACTGCCAGATGGCTGTGTGGGTTTGGCAAGATATTGCCCTAAATGCACATAGCACAAGACTTGGCACATTGAGCCACTTGTAGCAAATTATTTAACAGTCATCAGTTCCTTGGTAACGTGACATTACTGGGCCAGTCTAGGGATGGAGTCTGTGCCTCCACCTCCAAGGATCTGGGCTGGGCTAACCATCTGCTGACAGACAGCAGACACAGTGAAGGTTATGGAGCCGATATGGGCTTAAGGAGACTTTCCACTCGGAATGTTACCTGCCTCTGCCATAGCAGAACCCTGTCCAGACTGTGGGAAGGTGAGAGGTCACAAGGAAGAAACAGGTTGTTCAGCCAATGGTCATTATTCAACCCAGATAGCAAGCCACTCTATACCTTCCACCCCAGCAGGCCCTGCAACTGAATGTGCTCACTAGAATAACCAGAAATAAAAAACAAAGCACTACATTAAACCAAGAGGGTTTGTGGGTGATCTGGTATTCAGAAAAAGATTGAAACATAACTCAATAAGGAAAAAAGTTTCATCAGCCTTTTCCTAACTAAGAAGCATTACCTCAATTTCCCTGATCGCATCATATCACAGAAGAGTATGACATTCTCTAGCTGAAGCAATGTGATCATTTCTGCCTACATTTTCCCTCTTGGCCTTTGAGCCCTGCAGTTTTTCTCCACGTACAATTTGACTGGAGAATCTGGTGGCCAAATGAAAAGAGAGCCAGAACTTCTTACACTGTCCACGTGATCTTCTATTTTGTTACCTAAAGACCACTACAAATTCTACGCAAAACACTTAGAGAAACATTTCTCTTATGACCTCTTCCTCTAAGGACAGCCATTACCTAATATTGGTTCTACCTACATTATTTGCAAATAAACATGGTACTGACCGGCCTGACTCAGTACCTGGCTTGATACTGCGAGGCAGTCAAAAACTCTAAACACAGTGACAGGATCCTTTGAAATACTTTGCAGACTAGTGAGGTGATAGGCAAAACAAATCAATATGGTTTGATCATACCATAAAGTTAAGGTGGCCTAAAATTTTACACTTACTATAACCTCATGTTTAAGGTAAGTCACAAAAAAGGACCTAAATTTGGCCCAAATATGTGGTAATAATGAACTATTCTGAACATTGTTTCTAAGACAAGAATTTGGTAAACTTTCCCAGTCCTACAAAATAGGGTACTAATGCCTCTACCTGCAGACCTCCAAGCCCTATTAATACCTTCACACTCAACAATCTACTAACAATTTTAAGCTTGAAGCTATACTCAAAATTTCCTCCACAGTGGAACTTTAATTCCTTCTCCCATGTGGTATTAACCAAAATTAACAAGAACCAATCTTCTTGCATGGATCAAGTATGAAGTTTTATTGTTGTTTTTGTTTTGTTTTGTTCTGGAAAATATTTGTTTATAATAATTCTAAAAAGTGAAGACTCTCTAGCATACTTTCATTTCTGGTTTAAGTTATAAGCCAAGTATTCATAGGTAAATGAATTTACTCATAGAATGGCCATTCAAATTGTATGTCATGTACTACCTTTTAGAAAAATTGTCCAAGAACAATATCACATTTCTATTTACACTGATCATGTGTCCCTTTAAGTCCTCTTAAAGCTATTTCTGTACTGAACCCGTGAACTTACACCTCACTGTACTGACCTTTCACTGAGCACTTCCAAGGCAGGACACCCACAGCTAGCACTGAGGAACATGATATGAAACGGCATCACACAGCCAAGTCACCAGCTTTTACAGTACAATAATGTGAAGGCTGTAGAGGATGCTGCCCATTGCAAGTGCAATGTTTACTTGATGAAAACATAAAGGAAAAAATTTTCCCACCTCCAAGAATCAGGAAAAGGTGAGTTCCTCTAATTTGTTCTTTCTTGGGGGTATTCTGAGGTTGATTATGGATTGTCTACCTCTTCTTTTTGGTTGCTTAAGCACTGCTAGCAAGAAAAGAACAGGATCTCAAAGTATACAAACTAGCCTCACTCATTTTCCATTTTTATACTTAATACACTTTATCTTATCAAAGTATACACATGTTTTCGAACCATCCCAAATCCCTTTTGGAACAGGCATAGGGTATAAATAAAACTAAAGATATTCTAATCAAGATGCATCCTTTTACCTTCACCAGATGGTGTGCTCTTACACTCAAGGGCTATGTTGTCCCATTGTGAAATTTCCATAGCATCTATTGCTATATTTCACTGCTGAGTATTCAAGGAATTAAATAGCAAAATGTGTACAATGTCATGGTATTATGTTCCCAGAGTTATAAACTAAACAGTATACAAATGGATTAATCTGTTACCCTCAATACAATTCACAAGAGTGTGAACTGAGGTATATATGAGGGTGTTTGCTGAAGGATCATTAGCAGCAATTCTGAAGGCTACTGACTGAGAAATGGTTGAACATAGGATACATACAGGGAGCATCGCACATTATGTAGACATTTAAATGAAAGTGGTGATATGGGAAATTAGGATTCAAAATGATAGATTTCTAATTAAATAGTAATGGGCATATTTTGGGTAGAAAGAAGGTATGCAAGGGTGTACTTCAAAAATGGTAAGTGGGGGCCAGGAATTTAGCTCAGTGGTTCCAGCACCTGTCTTGCAAGCGCAAGGACCCGGCCGGGTTCGATCCCCAGTTAACCACATACAATACTGGGTGTGGAGACTCACGCCCAGCAGCAACCAGTACCACATCCACAGTGCCAGGCGTGGTGGCTCATGCCTGTAATCCCAGCACTTGGGAGGCAGAGGCGGGAGGATTGCTGTGATGTGAGTTGGAGGCTGAGCTCAGGGACAGCCTGAACTACAAAAGTGAGACCCTGTCTCAAAAAAAAAAAAAAAAAAAAATGGTAAGTGGAAGTGTTTCCAAGTGAAGGTGGAAGCCCCCTGGCAATATTTCCTGTGGCTGGCCAGGCTTCCCTCAGCCTCCCACCCTTAATCTTGCCCTGGATTCTTTCTTTCCTTTTTTCCCCCCCACAAGACATACAAAAAATTCTGTTTCGTAGCACACACAGAGAAGTTTTTAAAAAATATGAATCTTTCTCGATCAAAATTAAGCTATGGTCTTATAAATCTTTAAATATCAGGCAATATTATAATGTGTTTCATTAAATTCATAATTGTCTCGATATTTGTATGTGTATTAGAGCAAACATGTTACTCAAGCAAGACTAATTTAAGAATCATGTCCCTATAAATTAGCATTTTGCAAAGGGGGTTTTCCACTTGTTCAAATTTTTCCATGAAAAAAAATTGCTTTTACCTCTTTTCTGACTAAACACATAGCCGGTAAGAAGAAATTTCTCCTAACTTCAAAATGTACTTCTGTGTGTGTGTAATAATAGGAATTGAACCTAAGGCGTTGCACACGCTAAGCAAGCACTTACCACGGAGCTGAAGCCTCGCCTGCCCCAACATAATGAGAGGCTTTTTAATGAGAAAAATGACCTTGACCAAGATAGTTTCTCCATGTCACTAAAAGTTTAAAATGAAATGAAACCAATATATAAATTCATTAATGTGTGGTCGTTCCTAGGTTCAGAATCCAAATCCGCGCACCATGAGAGAGGTCAGGTGGATACCATACGTCAGGAGGCTCAAGAGATAACAGAGAAGCCAGAGTGAAGGCTCTAGATAAATAAATGACAGGCCGCATGGAGGAAGTCTGGAGAAGGAAGGAGGTGGAAGGAGAAACATTTACAAAGAAGGGGAAGGTCAGACATTGGGAAACTTGAAGTAAGGTAAGAAAAGCAGTCAGCACAGCAAGATGGGCCAAAGGGAGGATCCAACTAGGTCGCAGTGACAAAAGCGAGCAGTAACTAAGCAACACGCCGGGGTGAACGATACCTGTGCACGTTGACAGCAGTGTTTGCTTTACTTACTGCTTGGAGTGTTAGGTGTTGCAGTCATATGTTAATTGTTATGAAAAAGAAAATCAAAAGCCTGCGGCTAGGTTCTGCCCTTGATTAATTCCAGGGAAGACACTGGAATTAGCCACCAGATGCTGGTAGAGGTAGAAGCCAGAGTTTGATTGTAGATCGTGAAACAGGCTTCACAGCCGAACCCTTTTATAAAATTGAGTGAGAATACTTTGCCAATTCTCGGATGAGGCAAGCGGCCAACTTCCTAACGACTTTGATCAGCAAGTAGGGTTCAGAAACAACACATTCCATCCGCTGCTTCTGCTCCAACTTCTCCAAGCTGGAAGGGGGGGTGTGAGCCTCCTACTCACCACAGCTTTGGAAGCCCCTGGGCTCCCTCTCCAACTCTCAAAAGTGGACATGACCTAAACCCATCAGCCAATTTGTTCTGCTTCCACTTGTCTTCTCTCTTAATCTACACAGGAAAAAAATCACTGCACCTAAGAATCCTGCTTTCAGACCCAAGTTTGGTCCTTTTACATTTCTTTCTCTTCTTTCAAAACCAACTGTTTTGCATCGAAATGGACAGAACTGAGAGGAAGTTCCCTTTTCTACATCAGCCCCATCCAGCTGCCTTTCAACTGTCTTCCTCCCTCCAGGCACCGATGAGTCTCCACACACCACTCTGTCCCTACCAAGTCAGGGGCCTGCACAGCGCTCATCGAGTGTGTACCCCCGTCACCACCCCTGCAGCTCCGAGCCCTGGCCAGCTTGCTCCCCTGCAACCTGATTTTCCACCCAGAGAACAAACGGTTTCCAAACAGTAGATCGTGATCTATTCACAGGTTCAGATGTTTAAGAAAACAGAATCGAAACAGTAAGAGCAGAAACTGAAACTTATTTTGAATAAGCATATGCTTCTTTAAGTCCAGGTCTCAAAATAAAATGCATTGTGTGCTGTTGTCATCCAAAAATGTTTGAAGCTTTGCCTGTAATCCCAGCACTTGGGAGGCAGAGGCAGGAGGATTGCTGTGATGTGAGTTTAGGGAAGCCTTGGTCCCCAGCTCCACCTCCCGCAGTGACACCCCTCCATTATTCAGCAGCTCTTTTCCCCCTTGCTGGCTCAGGCTCTGAGCTGACTTCCAGCTATCTTCTTCACTGGCTATTTTCAAAAATCTTGGCCTTTTACTGCACACTGATTCATGAGCTCCCTCTCATACATCCATAAGACTTTATTCTCCTTCAACAGACCGGTGTTCTGTGCAAAGAAACACTTTTTGCTATTTCTGCTTTCTCCTGCTTTCTCAGGTCTGGGATCTGCTTGCAGCACACCCCACGGTCTCGCCAGGATGAACAGTCTTCAGAGCAGTAGGACTCCATTTCTTGATGTGCTACCTCTCCTCTCCAACAAGAAACAACAAAACAAAACACAGTACTACCCAAGTCACTCAGGAAACACCTTAGGCATCCTTATAAAATTAGCACCACCTCCCTGACGTGGCACATTCTTTGGTGTAATAATACATCCCTGTTCCTGAGAACAAGCACCAGGTAAATACAGTCATCGCTACTGTTCAATGAAGCCTGTTTTCTGTCCTGAGAACAGATGGCTGCTCCACCTCCATATTGCTGGCTTCTTCTCACAGGACAAATGGAAGGAAGGAAAGCAAAGGAGCGACTGTACAAGCTTGGTGGGAGCCTTTTCTCTCAAGGACAAGGGTACGAGCTGTCCTGCATAACCACTCCCAGGCCTGCGCTCCGCTGTCCCAGTGCCCTCAGTTCTCACCCAAACAATTCATTTATTATCTTGCTCAAAGGAAAAGTCACAGTTTTCTGTAACACAGTAGAGATTGTTCGGTTTATTCTTTTCAGGCAAACTAAGAAGTATCCTACTTCGAAAACCTACCAGGAGATACAGAAGCCTAAACAAACCCTTCTTCTCTGTAGTACAGTCAGGATACTAACTCAGGAAGGACGGAGGAAGACATTGAGGTCTGGAGGTATCTTACAAATTCATCTGCTCAGCTTCCTCTAATACCTGTAAATCCACCTTTGGGAGGAGACCACAGACGCCAGGGCTCCCCAAGAGCACCCAGGAAGGGGAGCAAAGGGCAGTGCAGGGCTCCCACAGCTGTAAATGGCCGTCCTCCTAGGGGACAACAAACAGTCCCAAAAGGACAGGGACAAGTAGACCCATCTAACCTCAGGCATGCTTCAGAATCTGCCCTAACATCCCCTTCGGGTGCTGCAACCCAGCCCTCTTCCCATTTCCCAGCAAGGAATCCAGGGCTCCTTCTCTGGTTGGGGGAGGCCGTCTGTCTCCTGTCCAGCGGGGACCCCCTCCTTCCCATCCTCTGCAGTGCTGCCGCTGACCAGCGCCTCACTGGGGCACACATCTTCTGATAGCTCCCTACTCCAGGACTTCCCTTGGTGGCCACACAATCTCTCCAGTGAAGAGTTCCATCCATAAAGGAAAAGACAAGCCAACTCTTGATTCTTACTTTCGGGTCTCTTCAGAAGAACACGACAAAGACCCAGCTTTTGTGGAGTTTGGGATACATGAACTCAGCCTCTTGCACTTCCCATTTACCTCCAAGTAAATATAGCACTTTAATAGCAAAGGCCCCTGATTCCTTCCACCACAGTAAAGAAGGCGTACAGCGAAAAGATCGCAACAGAATGCAAATAATAATGACTAAGCATCCCAGCCCAAGGCATCCAGACCAGACAGATAAAAACGCGTGCGAGATGCCACAGTCTCCAGTCAAGCCCTGGAAGGAGGCAACGCGGCAAAAGGCAGCAAGGGTGGGGGGAAATGAAGCATCCTCAAAAGAGATGATTCTCTGGACCATCGCGTGGTGTAGAAAATGAGGTAGGGGGCAAATGAAAAGCCATGGTTCATCATGCCATTCTTCCAAGTTTTCTAACACGGTTGGGGGGGTGCACATTTCCAAATGAATTTCACCCATACAATGTAAGGAGCGAAACAGAGGGGAACTGTCTACGTATACAATACCCAAAAAGGAGCTGGGAGTCTCACACATTAACTTAATGTCTCCAGAAAGAGAGACGAAGGCCAGAGATTCAGCTCAGTGGTGCCACGCACCTGCCTTGTAAGCGCAAGGTACCGAGTTCGATTCCTGTGTACGACCAACACACAAAAAAGAAAAAGAATGGATAACGATGAGGTGGTATTTCACCATACACTGTGTGCTCACGGAGCCCCCTCTAAAACACTCCTCCAAAGTTCAATTTTCTCAATTCATGACTTTGTTTTACTAAAACTGCACACATCACTCCCTACCATCTACACAAACTCTTCCATCTCGCTCTCAAACTGGTGTCTGAATTAACTTAAACATGGTCAGAAATCACTCTTTAAGGTCGGCTTTACAGTTTCTTATTAAAAACGTTCACATGAATCCTCAAACATGTACAGTTAAGAAAAGAGTCCAGCAATCTGAACCTTTAAATAAGACAACTGAAAATCTTTCTCAGAGGTTTCCCTACCTCTATGACTTCTTGGGACGGTCGGGAAAATGCTGGCATGAAAAACCCCACTTCCTGGCTGGGTAAACCAAGGCACTCTGTTTAATAAATTTGGCAGGGATTAATCAGAGCCGTTTTGCTTTCGGACTCTGTGCTCGGTCCCCTTCCCACCAGACTCTTTAGCACTAGGCGGCTAAAAATGGGGCTCGCTTGAGAGCCGCAGGGTAAACAAAAGCGCCAGCACTTGTTGGGCGGCGGGTGAGCGAGCGCCGGCTGCCGGGAGCCGCCGCGGGCTCCGCCAAGGACGGTCCCGGCGCACAAAGGCTGCTCCCCGCGGCCGACCCCGGGGCGCTGCGCGGGCGGGCGGGCGGGCTCCCCGCCGAGGCGGCGGCCGGGGAGGATGCTGCGGCCGCGCACCTGCAGGCGCCGCCCGCCCGGGCCACAGACGCCTAGGCCGGTGCCGGGGCCGGGGCCGCCCGCCTCCCCGGCCCTTCCCTCCCGACGCGTCACCTGTGCCGTCCCGGGGCGACTCGCGCTGGCGGCGGC
Organism: Petromus typicus; assembly: GCA_004026965.1. Taxonomy (NCBI): domain Eukaryota; kingdom Metazoa; phylum Chordata; class Mammalia; order Rodentia; family Petromuridae; genus Petromus; species Petromus typicus. Next base: position 36,457 of record PVIR01003886.1, on the reverse strand, counting down.
GCCTGGTCACCCGGCCCGGCCCGAGGGCCGGCTCCAGCCGGGGCCGCGGCGGAGATGCTCGGGCCGGACGCCGCGCTCGGGCTCGGGGCTCGGCCTCCGGCCGCCTGCAGGGGCCGCCCAGGCTCGCCGCGCCCGCCCGCCCGGACTGCGGGCTCCGGTTACCGCAGCGCGGCTCCTTAAAGGGGCCGCGGCGGCTCCGCTCCGCTGGGCTCCCCGGCCAAAGTGGGCGGCGCCGCAGCCCGCGGCCCACCTCCCGGCGCCGGGGCAGGTCCCGGCCGGGCTCGAACCCGACTGCGCGGCGGGCTGCGGCGCGATCCCGGGACGACACGTCGCAGGGCGCAGCGAGCGGCACCTGGTCTTCCCGAGGCCAGTGGCGCAACTCCGGAGCGGGAGAAGTGGAGCCGCCTCCGCGGTGGCCAGAATGTGCCTGGATTCGGACTCGAGTCCCGCCTCACACGCGTAAATACCTGTGGGCATGAATAGAGGAGTGTGGTCATCGGAAAGCAGATGAAAGGCCAGCGGGTGATTTTTCCTGCCACGTCTGCTGTGTCCCAAGCTGTCCAGCCTTGTCCTCTGTTCAGCAGCCTCCTCGGGAACGGCCCAACACCATGAGGGGCGCGCTCAGCTTTCGGGGTGTGGAAGTAAAATCTGAAGGTCTGATGTTAGAGTTTGCCATTAAGCAGATCTCCTGAAGGGTTACAAATAGCCTCAAAACTTCCAAGCGTTCTGGATCAACCAGACAGAACTGGTTGGAAAAAAACAAAATGATGAAATACATTTAGGCTGTTATTCATAATTTGTAAAAAATAAATAAATAAAATTTTAAAAATCAATTGCAAGGCTTTTTTTTTTTTGGAAAGAAAAGTTCTAAAAAGAATTTCTAAACAGTATCATTAATAACATAGGAAAGTTATTTATCAGAAATAGCTATCAGTAGAGCTAACATGTGACCAGTATTTACATGCACAAAATCACACACTTATCTGCTGCAGATCTGGGCCAGAAAATACCCACACGCAACATCACACACCCTATTCATGTTTATTTTCCATAGGAAAGCACTTAGAATTAAAGTCAGAACCTGAATTTTGTCCATGCATGTGTTAGAGTCGAATGACTTAGTTACTTGAACCTCACTGAGGCTTAATATATTCATCTTTAATTACTCCACGACTTGGCCAAAAAAAAAAAAAAAAAAAGCCCTTCAGATTCAATTTGAAAAGACCAAACTTCTTAAAGGGACAGAAACTATGGTGAAGTGCATCAGGGAGGAAGGCCCCGGGCGCCCTCCACCCCATCCCCACCCCCACCCCACCCCGCCCCTGTGAGCGCTCCTCCCTTCTCCCCAGACTCTCCTCACACACCGGGAGCGCTCTATGACCACACTTTTCCTCATGCTGGCTCAACAATGTGAATAATCCAGAGCACTTCAGTTTTTTTCTACAGCTGCCTTATTCACTCACAGTCATTTCATAAGTCTCCGAGGAAGTGTAATCATTATGTAATGAAATATGTACTAATAAAAACAAAAACTGCGAAAAGTCTCCATGGGCAAAGAGGGTTATATATGGACATCTGTGAGTTCAGCCCAGAAAGCACAGATGTCCTTTGAGGGGCAGCGTGTGAGAGGTTGGTGCCACAGGTGGTATAAAGAATTTATTAACAGTTAAGGAATATAGAAAAATAAAGGGCTTGGGCCGGGGATATAGCTCAGTGGTTCCGGAGCCTGTCTTGCAAGCTCAAGGACCAGGGTTCGATCCCTGGTCACCACATAACAATACTGGGCATGGAGACTCATGCCCAGAAGCAACCAGTACCACATACCACAGTGCCGGGCGTGGTGGGTCACGCCTGTAATCCCAGCACTTAGGAGGCAGAGGCAGGAGGATTGCTGTGATGTGAGTTGGAGGCTGAGCTCAGGGCCAGCCTGAACCACAAAGCGAGACCCTGTCTCAAAAAACCTTAAAAAAAAAAAAAAAAGAAAGAAAGAAAAATAAAGGGCTTATAGATACACGGCAAGGGAACAGTGGATAAATTCCAAGAGAAGATTCTACAAGCCAGAAGAAAGCAGGGACCTTTGTATTTGATTTTAAGATGAAGGAAGAAGTATAGGAATGTTTCTACCAGGTCCTGATGATTTTGTTTTATTTGGCGCCATATCGAATATTGTTTGAAGACTGAGCAATGTCTTCCTTGATAGAGATTAGGATTTCTCCTATTGTTTAAAAAAAAAAAAAAAGTCACCCCATTATGGAGTGCAATCATGATGTGTATAATTAATGTACCAATAAAGATTTTTAAAAAAGTCCGTCTGAGTAGGATGAGCAGATGTATGTAGGCTAAGTGGAGTTAGTGATCAAGGGTTTCAGCAAAGTATATACTTGCGCCAACAGAGGCCTTTAATATTCTTTAAGCACGGGGGAGGAAAGGATATTCTCTAAGACGCGACAAGGAATTAGCACACCTATTAGTTCTTGCAGTCTTCGAGATTGAAAGACAGTTTTACTAGACTCATTGCTCACTTATAAGTTGGCCTTAAAGAAATAACAGTAAACTAATCATGATTCCCACAGCATCGCAGGACTCTGAACGGCACTACTTCCTACTGTAAGTTGCCCTGTTCTTTCCTGATAAATGCACCATCATTATCTTTGATACACAAAGTTCTCTAATATCAGCAAATGACTCAGGCCGAGTAAACTCAGACAAATACACTGCGCCTTCATATTGGGCTTCTGAATGCATCAACAAACAACAAACTGTCTTGAGATTATACAGAACATAGAAGTGAATATAACAAAGTCAAAGCCTGAAATATGAAAGGAATTCAATAAGTATTCATTGCATGTTAAAAATTTTAAATTAATCAAAACAGCAACCTTGGAAGACAGACTATCAACTGTGGTATTCTCCTGAAATTTTAAGTGTAACTGAATTTCTTTAGAAACAACCATTTCATTATTCACATTTAAATCTTTTTCCCTCAGTATTAGAGGTTGAACCTGGGCCTACACATTGACCTAGCACTTGTTTTAAATTATTTTTTTAAAAATTTTAGAAATAAGGCTAGGCTACACCCCCAGCCCTCTTTTCAGCTGTTTAAAATAGTGAGATACCGCTTCTCGGCATTTTGGCTAAGATCAAGTGTAAAATTGTGAGATAGTCTTGCTAAGTCACCCAGCCTGGGCCCATACTTACCACCCTTGGGCCTCAGCTCCAAGTGCCACGATAACAGATAAATGCCACCAACTCAGCTAAACGTTTGTTCTCCACTGTGTTTTACCAATATTCCCTTTCCAAGGACACTTCCTCAAAATTCTGTGTTCCTACCTTCCTCCTCCCACTCCACAGTAATTTTTTTTTTTTTTTTTTTTTTTTTTGAGACAGGGTCTCACTTTTGTAGTTCAGGCTGGCCTTGAGCTCAGCCTCAAACTCACATCACAATCCTCCAGCCTCTGCCTCCCGAGTGCTGGGATTACAGGCGTGAGCCACCACGCCCGGAACTGTGGTATGTGGTACTGATTGTTGCTGGGTGTGAGTCTCCACACCCAGTATTGTATGTGGTTACCGGGGAATCGAACCAGGGCCCTTGCGCTTGCAAGACAGGCACTGGAACCACTGAGCTAACTCCCTGGCCCCTCCACAGTATTTTTGCCCTCTGGTCCCCACATCCCTGCTCTATGCTCTTTAGTTCCTCATGCAACCCTTGGACTAGTGTTTCTCAGTTTTCAGTTTTAGACATCATTTTCTGACCTCTTGTTGTGGTATCAAGGACCTGCCTCCTTTAACACCATCATCACCACCATTTGGCCTCTGTCCTTGACACAGGGCAGTCAATAAACAATAATTAGGTTTACATCATCCCAGTAGTATAAATATACATAATAAACTGCTGAGTCAGTGTTATGATAGCACTTCCCTTGAAAATTTCCTGTTCTTCCCAGAGTTAATAAGTCGTGCTTTTCCACATTTAAAATATATAGAGAGGCCGAGGATTTAGCTCAGTGGTTCCGGCGCCTGTCTTGCAAGCGCAAGGGCCCGGGTTCGATCCCCGGTAACCACATACAATACTGGGTATGGAGACTCACGCCCAGCAGCAGTCAGTACCATATACCACAGTGCCGGGCGTGGTGGCTCACGCCTGTAATCCCAGCACTCGGGAGGCAGAGGCAGGAGGATTGCTGTGATGTGAGTTGGAGGCTGAGCTCAGGGCCAGCCCGAACCACAAAAGTGAGACCCTGTCTCAAAAAAAAACCTTAAAAAAAAAATAGAGAGAGAGATATAAATTTTATTCAAATTGTTTAACATATCAATGAAATGCCCATTAACATCTTTCAATACCCAAACATATGTGGTTTAGTTTACTCTTATTTTGAAAAAGCTCAGATCTCCAGTTGCTCACAGAGGTGAACATAGGAAATACATAATTAGAGTAGTTCCATGTCTGACAGTGTCTTTCTTGGGTTTTTATTAATATCTTTTGGATCCTAACTAATAACTTAGGTCGAACTCACCACACCGTAAACACATGGTTCCATTCTCTTTTACTTCTAGTGTTTTTCCTGAGTGTCCTTATAATTTTTCAATGCTATCTGCAACTCTTCTTTTTTAATTTCTTTGTTAATGTCCTCCTTTCCATTTTCTATATTCTCTCTTTGTGGATTCTTTCGCTTTCTTTCTCTTTTTTTTTTTTGAAACAGGATCTTGCTTTGTAGTTCAGGCTGGTCCTGAACTCACTATGTAGCCCAGGCTAGCCTCAAACTCAAAGCAATCCTGCTGCTCTGCCTCCTGAGTGCTGGGATTACAGGCGTGAGCCACCATGCCTGACTGTGGATTCTTGATATTAGAGCATCTTATTATTTTCTAAATTTATTGTCCTTTTATCATATTAACCATCTCTGCATCTTTCTATTGAAAGAAATAGAGGTTCTCAAAAATGGAGAGTAGAAGCTTGCTTTTCTGCCTCAGAGGGTGTGTGCATATATGTGGAGCAACTTTCAGTTGTCCTAACAGTGAAGAGGGGCTTCACTGGTAAATCCAGGCGTAGGTTGTTGTCAGTCATTTTACAATCACAGAGCAGCCTTCATCACAAAGACTTCCTCACCCCAAATGTCAGTTGGCCCAACACTGAGAAATCTTAGACCAGAAGAATTCCTTAACTTTATATTCGAAGCTTCCTACAGTTTCCATTTCAGAAATAGTTTTAATTTATAATATTCTTCCCTGTTTTTATTAGCCCTTTTACTATTTTTTTGGTAAAAAAAACCAAACAAGCACACAAACAAACAAAAAAAACTCTTTCAAGGATAAACTGCCATCTGCAGAAAAACAGCTGACCTTACAGACAGATCACATCAATGGTGTTCCCATGAGAGCATGAGTGAAGACTGGGGAAAGTAGTAAAAGAATCCTGGGATTCTAAAATTTAGTGGCCCTTGAATTTTAAGGCAATTCTTCTTCCGCTTGATGTCCTATTGAACTGGCCCGCACAGCACACTGCACCTCCAGGTGCCTGTGGACACTTCGGTTAGTGCTCCTTCACATTACCAACCAGTTATCTCTAGTATCCAGCTCTGACTTCCAAAGCTACTGAAATCCTTTAATTATGTTTCTACACTTAAAAAGAGAAAAATACAAAAATTCCTTTAAATGAAGCAGTTTTTCTAATGAGTTTGTTTCTCAAAGCTTTTAGACTTTTACATGGAACCAATTGGTTTGTTGGTTGGTTGGCTGGTTGGTTGGTTTTTCCTGCAGTGCCGGGGATTGAACTGGGGCCCCTGTGCTTCTAAGGTAGGCACAGTGAGCCAACTGTTCTTTTTCCTCGTAACATAATCTTTTTTTTCTATCAAATTTTTTCTTTCCTACTTTACTTTCCCCTCTCCACTCTTTCTCTTTTCCTTTTGCATGGTTTCTTCCTATTCATATTACCTCTCTACATTTTGGCATCCATTTACACCTTCAGCCTTTTTATGCTAGAGAAAAGAACAGTATTTACACATCCATGTCCTGCTTATGTCTCTTATAAGTGTGTCCTCAAGTTACATCTATCTGAGTATAAATGACTCAAATTTATCATTTTGTAGGGCTAAGTAATACAAATATTTTATTTGTTTTTAAATCCATATCTTTATCCAGTCTCTCATTGATGGGTATTTGGCTGTTTCCCAGATTTAGCTATCACAAACTGAGCTGCTATAAACATGGGTGTACATAGGTCACTGTGGTATGACTCTTTAAATTCTTTTGTGTATATACCTAGCAGGGGAATAGCAGAGTCAAATGGGACCTTGAGTCCTTCTTTCTTAAGGGCTCTCCACACTGGTCTCTACAATGGTTGCACCACTCTATATTCCCACCAGTACTGGAGAAGTGTTCCTTTCTCCCACAGCCCTGACAGTACTGTTCTTCATTGATTTCATGACAGCAGCCATTCTTTGTGAAGTGAGATGAAACTTCAGTATTGTTTTCATCGCATCTCTCGAATGACCAGCAATGTTGAGCATTTCTTCATATGTTTTTTAGCTGTCTTTACTCCTTCATCTGAAAGATATCTGTTCATTTCAGACGCTCATTTTTAAATTGGGTTTTTTAACTGGGTCTTTAAGTTCTGTATATACTCTAGACTTTAGTTCTTTGTCTGAGAAAGAGCTGGCAAAAATTCTTTCCCATACTGTAGGTTGTCTTTTCACTCTGTTGGTTGTTTCTCTTGCTGTGAAGAAGCTTTTTAGTAAGATGAGATCCCAAGTGTTGATTCTTTCTGCTAGTTCCAATGCTGCTGATGTTTTTTTCACAAAGTCTTTCTCTATGCCAGTGTCTTCGGGAGTTCTACCTAGGCTATTTTCCAGCAGATTTAGTGTTCTGTTTTAGTATTTAGATCTCTAATCCACTTTGATTTTAGTTTGGTGTATGGTGAAAGATATGAATTTAACTTTAATTTTTAACTGGTTGAAACCCACTTTTTCCAGCACCATTTGTTAAAGAAGCTATCTTTCCTTCATTAAGGACATTTGGCTCCTTTGTCAAAGACGAGGTAGCGTATTGTATCTGTGGTTCTTCCTGGGTCTTCTAGTCTGTTTCACTGAACCTCAGATCTGTTTCTTTGTCAGTAGTGTGCTGTTTTTGTCACAGTGGCTTTGTAGTATAGTTTCAAGTTGGAGATTGTGTTACCTCCTGTCATGATCTTCTTGTCTAGGATTGCTTATGCTATTCTAGGTCTCTTGTGGTTCCAGACAATCTTTTTTTTTTCTTTTTTTTTTTTTGAGACAGGGTCTCACTTTGTAGTTCAGGCTGGCCCTGAGCTCACTATATAGCCCAGGCAAGCCTCAAACTCATAGCAATCCTCCTGCCTCTGCCTCCTGAGTGCTGGGATCATAGGAGTGAGCGACCACAGTCAGAACTGTGGTGTGTGGTACTGATCAGATAGGCATGAGCACCACACCCAGTATCGTGATATGTGGTTCCTGGGGATCAAATTTTGGACCTTGTCTGCAAGGCAGGCAATGGAACCACTGAGCTAAATCCCAGGCCCTCAGATGAATTTTTGGATTATTTTATCTAGCTCTATGAAACATATTGTTGGCTATTTTGACAATATTGTTTCTTCCCATCCTGTTACAAGGGATATCTTTCCATTTTCAGATATCCTCTTCAATTTCCCTTTTCAGAATGCTGCAGTTTTCAGAGTAGAGATCTTTCTCTTCTTTTCTTGGATTGATTCCTAGATATTTCATATTTTTGGATGCTATTATTAAAGGAATTGATTCTCTGATTTCTCTTTCAGTGAGTCCGTTGTTCATGTATACAAAGGCCATTGATTTTTTAGTGTTGACCTTGTATCCAGTTATACTACTAAATCTGATGATTAAGTCTAGTAGTCCTTTGGCTGAGTTTTTAGGATCTTTTAATAGAGTATTATGTCATCAGCAAATAATGACTGTTTAACTTCATCTTTACCTGTTTTTATTCCTTTTATTTCTTTTTTTAAATTTTATTGTGAAATAGGTACATTTTATATACATATCACAACCATAGTCAACATTGACAATTTGCACCAGTATATTACATGACTTGATTTTTATTTTTCCCATTCCCCTACCTACCCTTCAACCCACACCCCCTGTATACATAAGTTTTGTTTCCCTGTTAAAAAATTACCATCACAATTACTTTTATTTCTTTCTCTTGTCTACCTGCTGTGGCTAATACTTCCAGCACTACACTGAACAGGTGTGGTGATAGTGGACATCTTTGTCTTGTTCCTGATCTTGGTGTGGAAGGTTTCAGGTTTTGACCACTTAGTAGGATGCTGGCTGTTGATTTCTGGTAAATAGCTTTTATCAGTTTGAAATAAAGACCATCTATTCTAACTTTCTGTAGGGTTTTAATCATGAATGGGTGTTGGATTTTGTTGAACACTTTTTTACATCTATTGAGATGACCATTTGGTTTGTTCCTTGAATCTGTTCATATATTGTATTACATTTAATGATGTACGTATATTGAACCATCTTTGCATCCCTGGGATGAATCCATCTTGGTCAGGATATATGTCATCATCTTCTTGATGATTCTCTGTATTCTATTTGCCAGTGTCTTACTGAGGACTTTTCCAGCAATATTCATTAGGAAGGTTATAGTTCTCTTTTTTGATTGGGTCTTTCTCTGCTTTTGGAATCAATATAATGGCTGATTCCAGGAATGAATTTGGGAGTATTGCTTCCCTTTTAATGTCATTAAAGATTTTGAGGAGTAGCAGCATTAGCTGTTCTCTAAAAGTCTTGTAGAATTCAGCAGTAAAGCTATAAGGACCAAGACTTTTCTTTGTTAGTAGTTTTTAATTACATTTTCAATTTCACATACAGATATTGGGGTGTTTAGCATTTTATATCTTCTTTGTTCAACTTTGGAAATTCATAGATGTCTAGGAATCTATCCATTTCTTTTGTGTTTTCCATCTTACTGGAGTACAAATTCTCAAAATAAGTGTTTATTGTCTTCTGGATTTCTGCTGGATCTGTGGTGATTTCACCCTTTTCATTCCTGAGTGCATAATTTCAGCCTTTTCCTTCCTTTATTTGATAAGTTGGCTAAGGGTTTGTCAATGGGACACAATGAAAGCAGTTCTATGAGGGAAGTTCATAGCAGTGAATGCTCATACTTGGAAAACAGTCTGAGCTCAAATAAACAATCTGATGCTGAACCTCAAGCTGCTAGAAAAAGAGCAAGATAAACCCAAAGCTCATACACTGGGGAAAATTATAAAGATTACAGCAGATTAATGCAATGAAAACTAAGAGAATGTACAAAAAATCAATGAACCAAAGAGTTGGTTTTTTGAAAGAATAGCATAATCTTTTAAACTCTTGTATACTATCATTTTAGGGCTGTTTTGCAAAGAATAAGTGATAAATATTTGTGGGCACTTAGTGATATGTAAAAAGAAGTCTTATTTTTGTATTACAAATTTTAAAAATTAAGCCCAGTAAACAGACACATACTTACAATCTCAGCCCTCTATAGGCTGGGGCAGGAAGATCCTAACTTTGAGCCCATATGGAACTATTTATCAATTTGATGAGTGCCTATTTCAAAGTAAAAAGAATAAATGGGCTGGGGATGTAGGTCAGTGTGAAAGTCCTGGGTTCGGAAAAAAGAAATCAGTGAGAACCTTGGGGTGTAGCTCAGTAATAAATCATAAGTTTAGAATGCACAATCTGGTTCAATCTCAATCAAGAAAGGAGATCTATTATAAGAGCATAACTTTCTACAGATTAAAAAAAACCACAAAAGTTCTGTAATTAAACTCTTCTATTTTCATAGGAAGAGAATAATGAAATTGAATAGAAATTCTGGAAACAAATACCATCCAAGTAAATATTTAAGTCAGTAAGACTGATTTAAATAAACAGACATCTGGAAAAATAAAGTTAAATCATTACATTTCACATTGTTCACAAAGATATGCTGACTAATCTCAATTGACAACTTGACTAAAAGAAAAGACTCTTGCAAAGATGCATACATTGTATGTACCTTAACTTCATCAGTTTGTTAACTCATTGATGAGTTTCACAGCTGAGTGAGCTATTAGGAGACCAGTGGGAGGAAGTAGGTCATGGAGTCTTGACCCTGGGGCCTGTATCTGGTCAGCGGTCCCTTCCCTGGTGCTCATGCCCTGCACTCGGTGCCATGTGTGGAGCAGCTTGCACGCCTTCCTGACGTGATGTTCCTGCCTTGGAACAAGCTGACCAGGGACTACCACCTCTAAAGCTATGAGTCAAAATGAATCCTTCATCCTTTAGGTCTGTGTCAAGTATCTTGTTCCAGTAACAAAACACTGACTAATACAGATAAATTCCGACTGGATCAAAAATTTGATTGCAACATGTGAATATACCACAATGGGGAGTGTACCTTACAATGGAAAGCTTTCCCAATTTTGCTTCACAACAAGAATTCATGAATATTAGTAAATATAACTAATTAAATGTCAAAACTTTTATAAGGACAAAAGAAAAATCACAATAAGAACAAATGTAAAGTTGAAATACACATTACAAACTGAGCAAAAATATCTGATATTCAAATAACAGGAAAAATGCTAACCTCCATAATATACAAGAAGCTTCTAGAAATCAAATTGAGAAGAGAAAAAACAACACTCAAGATAGAAATAGAGAATCTTTATAGACATCACAAAAAATAAATATGAATTATGCTTACACATTATAAATTCACAAATGACACGCAAGAAAACTAAGGTCATTCCATTCCATAAAGAGATTGCTACTCTACTTCTCTGCTACCCTGACTTTGCAACATTTCTCAGTAGAGTTCTTCATATGGGCTCCGTCTACCATCATTACTTGAAAAAGTGAAAAAGTGAGAAAGGTATGGAGCTATGTCTTTCTCTTAAAATTTTAGATCCAAAATGCATTACCCAGGCAAACAGACCTTTACTGGAGAGCATTAGAAGTATTGTTGTTTATCAACATATTAAATCTGTGCTTAGTGTTGTTAAACATGAAGAACTCACATCAATATAATAAAACCAATGTGGACATTTCTGTATCTTGTTCCTAGGAGCAAATATGCTTTTACAAAATAAAGTTGGTCCCTGGATTCCTCATGAGTAGCTTTCACAAACCTTATAGCCTAATCCACTTCTGGAATCAGAAATATTTCTTGGCATAGGCCTCCTTCTGTTCCACCTCCATCCTTTGCTAAATATATTCAAGTCCAAAACAAGCAAACTTTTGTAAAATATAAATCATCTAATTTACTGGTCATATATAGATAATAAATTATACTTGTTTATTTTTGACACTAAAGATTGAACCCAGTGCCTTCATACTGAGTTATATCTCCAACCTTTACTGTTATTATTTATTTAATTAGTTAAAAAACAAGGCCCCATGAGTCACTAAGTTTCCCAGAGTGAACTTAAATTTGTGATCTTCCTCCCTTAGCCTCCAAAAGCATTGGAATTATAGGCATGTAGCATTACGCCTACCTCTAAAAATATTTTAAAATTTAAAAAAAATAATTTTCCAAACAATAATTTCAATATACAAATATATGATCTCCCATAGAAATATATTACCAGGCTTAGTTCATAATCTTATTACTGCTATTCACACAATAGGATGAACTGTAATCAACCCACCACATACATTTGAATCATGAAGACCTCAACTCATATATTTTATATGAAGAGAAAAGAGAAGCACCAAGAATACAAGTTATTGCTGGGCATGGTGGGTCATGCACTCAGGAGGCAGAGGCAGGAAGATTGCCATGGGTCTGAGGCTAGCCTGGGGTACATAGTAAGTTCATGGCCATCTCAAAGTACAAAAAACTGAGAGAGAAAAAAAAAAAGAGTAACAGGTATTATTTACAGAGAAACATATATGCTGCCTTAAGATTTCCCACTTAAGGGCCGGTGGTTTAGCTCAGTGGTTCTGGCACCTGTCTTGCAAGCGCAAGAACCCGGGTTCGATTCCCCAGAAACCACATACAATACTGGGCATGGAGACTCACACCCAGCACACCAGTACCACATACCACAGTGCCGGGCGTGGTGGCTCATGCCTGTCATCCCAGCACTTGGGAGGCAGAGGCAGGAGGATTGCTGTGATGTGAGTTTGAGGCTGAGCTCAGGGCTAGCCTGACCTACAAAGCGAGATCCTGTCTCAGAAACCTAAAAAAAAAAAAAGATTTCCCACTTAATCTTCAAGTCAGTCTTCTGTGTATTTCAATAAAACTAAAACATTTCTGCTCTCCAGGGAGTCAAAATTTTGAAAAAATTACCCATTTCATTCCTTTTCAAAATACTTTGCTGTATGTACTCTACAATATACTAAAAAATGCTTTCAAAGATATCATGCTATGAGGACTTATTTTTCACAAGGAAAGGTACAGTTCTAGTCTCAGCTTTTTAAATTCTCCTCAGTAGAAAATACAACTTTTTTTTCCACACTGAGGACGGATACAGGGCCTTGGAGTGTTGTTACATTCCCATTCATTTTTGGGGTTTGTTTTGTTTTGTTTTGTTTTTAGTTAGAAGCAGGCTTTCACTAAGTTACTCAGGGTGGACTTGAACTTGTGCTCTTCCTGCTTGCAAAGCAGATGCCAGAACCACTGAGCTAAATCCCCAGCCCTATCAGGATTTGTTTGTAACACTTCTGTATAGGCACACAGTACTTCACAAGTACAGAAAGGGAAAATAATTCCCCCAGTGTATCAGTATAGATATGAAAAGAACTTGGTTTTGATTCACTTTTTATTAATCTGAATTATTTATTCTTTCAACAAAGAATGCAAATCCTAAGAACATTATGGAATACCCTGAAAATAATTGTGCAAACTGATTGTTGGCCACATGCTTAGGAAATAAGTATTAATAATAATGCTTAGGAAATAAGTATCTACCTTATAACCAATAGCTAAAAACACAAAGAACCTAGATTCAACGTTTGTCATACTGATGGCAGAAGGAGATAAACGAACAAATAGAGCTGAAATTCAAAACTGCCTTTCTGTAAAATAATTTAAATGTCTTTTTCTGATTTTGATTTTCTTTGGTGGTGTTATGACCATATGAGAGGTAACACCAGTCATTCTTTGTCTGAAGTTTAAAAAAAAAATACCAAGAGTTAACACCCTATCTTCCCTGGATTGCTTCATTACCTTAACCAAGAATTCAGCCCTTCCTCCAATGTCTATAGGAAATTATCAGACCTGGGATGTAGCACAGTTGTACTGCACGTGCTTGGCAAGTTCAGGATCCTGGGTTTGATCCCCAGTACAAAAAAAAAAAAAAGTGTATATATATCCAAAAACATCATGGTTCTCCCTAAATTTACACAAGACTAGAGAGCTCCTGAGGAACTGACCAGACTTATCCTGCCACTCTGTGCTCCGCTTCCTCTTCTCTGCATAGGAGATGAATGTGTATCATCTGCTACTGAAATTCCTTGGAATTTCACTGCATACCTAAAGTTCATTCAAACAATACAGCACACTCTCTGAAGGAAACACTGAAAAAAAAAAATCAAGCTTTGTCTTGATCCAACACCTTTGCTCTGGTTTCTCAACAGCTCTTGCGGCAGCTCTGTAGTCCTTGACCTTTTCAAGTCTCAGAGTTTGGATGACTACATGAGCCTGAAAAGACACAGGCTTCTCTGTCTTGTTTCTTGGCTCTGTATTTTGCAACTAACCTTTTGTTCAGTTTATTTCCACCTACTCTGCCTCACACAATTTCAGCCCTATCTTAACTTTGGCCTAATTAAGCTCTGATGTTTCCCCATCCAACTGAGGTACACCTGGTATTAACTCTACTTATTCAATAGCTGTCTAAGACTCTTTCCTGGGCTCCAGATCTATAGTCCCAGATACCAGGTTTGTTGAATGTAGTAAAACATTTACCTTATTATCCTCCTCATCTCCATACTCTATTGATCTCTCTCCATATACAGAGATGCCTCTTGTCCCAAACTCAGAAACCTGTTTCCCTATAATCTCCTCTTGCTTTGTCCACTGTTCAAACACACACAAAATTCTTTCAGTTTTACTCACTAAATAGCTTTCATTTATTTTTCTCCTCTATGCTTCCTCTTTACTCACCAAATCTAGGTCCATATACCATCTTTTACCTCTGATGTCTTCCCAGTATCACACCAGGATAGTTTTTCTTTGTATCACCTGTCCCACATACCATGAATCATCTATAAATATTAATTAATTGTAGAAGAGACTTCATATCCTGGTGATCTCACATCTTTCCTTGTCATTCATAAATTGCTCCATTCTCCCACTTCATGCCTCTTTAGAATTTTTCTGGCTTTCCAGTGGTTATTTTTCGACCCTTTCACTCTCCGTCAAAAGCTTTATATTACCTTTATTGTCTAATACAGAAACACAGACTTGGATGGAGTCCTGCAGACAAGCCCAGACTTCCCTCTCCCATCTTGTTCTTCATGCTTTTTACTCAGATTTCAGTCTATCCTGCTACCAGCCAATTCCTAGCCATTTCAAAATGTATATATGTATAAAACAAATACATATCATATACACATATATTCTTTCCTTTGTTCATGCTGCTCCCCAAATATGGGACTGTCTTTTCCTGCCATTTCTAATCCCAAATTTTAAAAAAAGTTTTAAAAAAAGGTTGGTCATCTAGCCCTGGCAAGGCCCTGATTTCAATCCCTTGCACCACAGGGAGGTTGAGGGAGAGAATATAGAAGTTGCATTAAAACAGTGCCTGACACCACTAGAAGTATTTGATTGAAACACCATTTCTTGTCACCTTTTTTCCAGTTACTCTTAAGGCTCAGACTGACTATTGCATCACTTTCTTCAGGAAACCTAGCGTTCTTCCAGATACAATCTCTCTTCGCCTTTTCTCTCCTTTGAGAATTTAAGTAAGGATATGAATGATGATATGCAAGTATTTTATTTCTCCTTCTAAGAAAGTGGTACTATAGTTATTCAAAGGAGTGTATTTCAGACCACCTACAACAGAATAGTCTTGTTAAAAGCAAAAATCCCACCAAATCAGAGTGCCCCAAGATGGAACTAAAAACTCCACTGAACCGTCTGCTGTTGGAATCCTTGAAGGTAAAGAAAGTGGTCTTGAAGTTAATCAGAATGGGAGCAGCGCTCCACTTATATGTTTGTTAAAAGATAAGTTTCAGAAAAATCTAAAAAATATGAGTGTGGTACAAATAAGGGGAAAAAAAGAGCTGGGTGTGGTGATGCATGTGGCTGAGGCAGGAGGATCACTATGAGGCCAGCCTGGTCTACACAGTGAGTTCAAGGACAGCCTAAACTACATAGTAAGACCCTGTCCAAAGGGAAAAAGAAAAAAGATTCTCAACATTGAATTAGTGACCTAGGTATATGTCATATTCTATTTTAAAGAGAGCCTGAAAAAGATACCCTTATATATAATTGTAAAATGGCTCAAAAACAAAAAAGGGCAAGAATCAGACGACCTGTAGGACAGTGATGGCGAACCCACGACATGTGCGCCTCAGTGGGCTCTTTGTTGTCCATGAAAGTTTTGCCATCCCTGCTGTGTAATATATTGTTCGGTTTTCTATTGAAATATGAGGTTATCTTTTACAGCTCTTACTAGCTGTGTGGCTTTGAGGATGCCACTTAACTTTGCTGAGCAATTTACTTTATTTATGCCATAGTGATAAGACCCCACAGTTTTTTAAAAAGCTCTCATGGAGATAACACTTACCTAATAGAACTATTGTGAGAATTAAATGCTAATGATTGCCAGGAGTTTTGGGAACTGTAAAGCAAATATGACACGATAAACATTTCCCAGCTGTGGTAGTATTACCCGAGTAGTTGTACTCATTACTCATCCCTTGAGACTCATTTTTATTTATTAATGAATCTCTATTCAATCAGTCAATCCATGTGTGTCAAATACCATATTACACTAGATTTAGGTTAATAATAAAATAGTCCCAGGTTATCAGAAGAGGGAGAATGGAAACTAACAATTGCATGGATGTAACTGGTGAAATCAGAGTCAGGTAAGCATGACTGATAAGATGACTATCCACAGACAGAACCCACAGAATGTTTTCGGGGAACAAATACAAATGTGAATTTCTGTTGAATCCTACGGAATGATCAAGAGATGAGGAGGAAAGCACACGGTGTTAACAATTATTGCAGCAGATTGTTACATTTGTTACTTTTTTATTTGCACAAGAGCCACCTACATAGTAGTTTACTCCAATCAAATACTTCTAGTAGTGTCAGGCACTGTTTTAATGCAACTTCTATATTCTCTCCCTCAACCTCCCTGTAGTGCAAGGGATTGAAATCAGGGCCTTGCCAGGGCTA
Source organism: Petromus typicus (assembly GCA_004026965.1). NCBI lineage: Eukaryota > Metazoa > Chordata > Mammalia > Rodentia > Petromuridae > Petromus > Petromus typicus. The sequence continues at coordinate 20,086 of PVIR01003886.1, read as the reverse complement.
GATGACCAACCCTTTTTTAAAACTTTTTTTAAAATTTGGAAAAAGAGCCTTGCTAGACTGCTAAGCTGCCCAAGCTGGCTTGTTGGGTTTATAGCTGTGCATAACCACTGTGTTACATGTCATGAAGAAAGTAAAGCAAAATGGAAAGAAACAAAAAAAAACAAACAAAAAAAAAACCTCTGAGGCTTCAGAAATCAAGTGAGCTTCCCAAGATGATCAGCCAGTGAGTGGGAAAATCGCGAGGTACAGGGGACCCTCAAGTTACCACCAGCCTCACGTATGAACAATTTGGTTTGCAACTGGAATTTTAATTTTAACTTTTTTTTTTTTTTAAGGTTTTTTGAGACAGGGTCTCACTTTGTGGTTCAGGCTGGCCCTGAGCTCAGCCTCAAACTCACGTCACAGCAATCCTCCTGCCTCTGCCTCCCGAGTGCTGGGATTACAGGCGGGAGCCACCACGCCCGGCACTGGTATGTGGTACTGGTTGCCGCTGGGGTGAGTCTCCACACCCAGTATTGTTATGTGGTTACCGGGGATTGAACCCAGGTCCCTGCGCTTGCAAGACAGGCGCCGGAACCACTGAGCTATATCCCCGGCCCTTAATTTTAACTTATAACCAAAGCCTTGAGTTACAGTCCACATGGCAGTCCTCCCTGGGCCAGTGACTCTCTAAGATCTCTGGGATCTGCTTAGAAAAAAGTGTGGCCTAACATTATACAGGACAGTCTGTGTACAGGACCCTGAGCCTTCAATGGACCTGTGGCTGATGACATTGTCACAGTAACTGAGGCCATAGGCTTGCAGGTAGACAGTGGTGATGTTGAAGAACTGGTGGAGGAATATTCAGAGAAGTGTCCGCAGAGGAACTTCAGCAACTTCTGCCTGAGCAACAGAGAATAAAAGCTGAGGAGCTTTCTGAAGAGCAAGGGAAATATCCACAATCAGTGCAGCCCGGTTCTTCTGAAATAAAGGAAGTACTAAGAAAGTGGGCAGAACTGCAAACGTTTGTAGAGAAGGCCCACCCAGAGAAGCCAATCGTTGCATTCACCTGCTTAATGACAAATGCATGTCCTATTATGGAACAGTGTTAAAGAAAAGACAAAGGCAGACAACCTTAGTCCAGTTCTTAGTTCTGAAAAGACTGAGGTCTAGCGAGCCAGAAGCAGGTCCTAATGGACTGTTACAAGGGAACAACTGTCACTAGAGAATCAGATTCCTGATGTTCTCAGAGGAGGGGACTCTCCTTTCATGCAGTAACCACCTTCCATTTCATCTTCCTTCCTCAAGCCAGAGATGTCAGCTTGAATGGTGAGTACAGTAAGAAATTGATATTTTTCAGTAAACTATGCACATTATACAACTCTTTGTTATGAAAAGGTTAGTGAAAGGATTGCTTTGGGAGGTTCAGAACACATTATGAGTATTTCCATTATTTCTTATGGAAAAAATAGTCTTGACTTACAACTCATTTGAGTTACAACCAGCCCTCAAGAACGACTTGAGTTCGTAAATCAAGGGTCCACTGTAACCTGATTCCAAACTCAGGAAACATAATCTCAATTTTGCATGTAGGTGAATCAAAACCCTGAGAATTTGAAGATTTCATAGGACACTGATTAGAACTTGAGTCTCTAGTTTTAAGGTCCAAGAAGATGAGAAAGAAGAATGCTCCAGAGAGGAGAATATGTAAAACCACAGAAGCACAGGAAAGCTCAGCATGTCCCCAGGAGCCATAAATACTTGGAACTCAACTTGCATTTATGGAAATAGCAGCAGAATCTGAAGGCAGTAAAGTAACTTTGAGAAATAAGGTATGCCACATTGAAACCTACAGGCTCTGGCAGGAGGAGATGAGAAAAAGATGAAGGGTTCTAAACAAGTGAATGAGGAGATCAAATAGGAGGAAGGACAATCTGTCGTGAGCAGCAAGGCTTAGTGTTACTGAGATCAAGAGTTCTTAGTCCAGACAAACTACCACTTATCACAACCTGAGCAAGAAAACCTCTTTGAGCCAGAGTCTCCTCCTCCATCAAAATAATAATAATAACCAGGGCCTTAGGAGGCTTAAGAGAAAAACATAGGTCAGCACTTGATTCTGTGTTTCAGATCTAGTAGATATTCAACCAGTGATAGTGATTAGACTGTTTCTACTCTTATTGTGATAGAAATGTATTGAGGCCTAGTTTAGGTCTTCTGGAAGGAAAGGCATTTTAAATACACTTGCCAAAGTCCTTTTGTTATGGTTATTTAGAAAATAAAACAATAACAACAAAAAACAGTGCTACTTGATTTGTTGACACATAGTAAATTGATTTGCATTGAAACAGCAAAGTCCCAGGACAACAAAGAAAAATAGAGTTCTGGAAAGGCATGACATTAAAGGTTTAGTTTATCAAGTATTTCCTTTCTGTGTCCTTACTGTGTGTCTAAGATTGTATTAAGTGATATAAAGATACAATCTCAGAGCCAGGGATTTAGCTCAGTGGTTCATTGCCTGCCTTGCAAGCACAAAGTCCCAAATTCAATCCTCAGTAACCACATACAACAATGCTGGGTGTGGTGACACGCCCATCAGCAATCAGTACCACACACCACTGTGCGGGGCAGGGTGGCTCACACCTGTAATCCCAGCACTCGGGAGGCAGAGGCAGAAGGATTGCTGAGTTCAAGGCTGAGTTCAGGACCAACCTGAACTACAAAAGCAAGAGCCTGTCTCTAGAAAAAATCTAAAAGCCAGAAGTGGTGGCTCACACCAGTAATCCCAGCATGTGGGAGGCAGAGGCAGGAGGACTGCTGTGAGTTCGAGGCTTGCCAGGGCTATATAGAGTTCAGGGCCAGCCTGAACTACAAGTGAGACCCTGTCTCAAAAAAAAAAAAAAAAAGATATAATGTCAGCAGCACATAGTGATGCACATTTGCAACTATTTGAAGGGTTGAGGCAAAAAGATTACAAGTTCAAGGACACTTTGGGAAATGTAATGAAGTACTGTCTAAAAGTTTAAAAAGTTACAAAGGAGCACAAGCACTGTGAATGCACCAGCTTAGCATGTGAAAGGCCCTGGGTTCAATCACAAGTCACTGACCCCTCAACGACACAGTCTTCTCTCACATGGAGTCAGGATTCTACAATTCTACTACTTTTGTTGATTTTTTTCTCCATCTCTTTGGCCTTCTCTTGAACTTAGCACCACACACTCATTCCTCAGCTGTTTACATTGCTGCTATGATCCTGTTTTCCTTACTTCATTATTCCCGTCTTGAATGGCCTCCTTTCTGGCTTCTCCAGTTACACGAGTCAGATTACACTTTCTCAACCAACCCTTAGCATCCTGCCCTTTCTCCAAGACACCTCACTGCTCTAGGGAAGTTAAACCAATCACCACCACCACAGCTGGTACTAGAAATGTCACTAGAAGAAAAGTTCTGGTGAGTCATTATGTAAGGCTATGCCTAGAGAACTCGGGTTGGTAAGAGATGAGTAACAGAAGGGGGCTATTCTACACTGATGGTTATGGAGCAGTTGGAGACAAGAGAAGAGAGGAAAGAAACAGAGAAGAAACAAAAGAGTAACTTTAGGGTATGCCAAAAGTATTCCTTAGGCTATCTAATATGTTAAGCTATTTGTGTTCCTCTCTGGGCTAGAGAAATAGCTGAATTTTCCTTTATTTTCTTCCCCTTCCACTTGAAGGCACATTTCATAAGTGAACTCATTCCCTGAAAAACCTTGCAAAATGTAGCAAAAAGAAGCAATTACTCATTTATAGTCTTGAGTTCAGCCATACCAGGAACATATTTAGTCTTCCAAGTTTAGTTGAAAATTTTACCAAATATTTTGCTAATGGCACAATAGGGACCATTTGATCTTGTTTCCCCTCTGTCCGTTATCTGACTGCTTAGGTAATGGTATATGATCAGGGTTTTGTTCAAAGTCTTCTCTTTCCAAGTATCAGTTTCTCTATTAGTTAAAGGCTAAGTTATTGTAATAATAAAACTCCAGAATTTCATGACATAAAGAGAGTAGAAGTTTTCCTGTCTCTGTCATAGAACAGTGGGGTCTAGGCCAGCAGGGCAACTCTGTTCTGTGAAGCCATCAGGACTCAGATGCCTCTTGACTTGCTCTCTGCCCTCTCCTAGGATGTCCTCCTCAGCTGGATGAGGTAGCTATCATGGCTGTCACAGGCATATGCACGATAGAGAACAAAGCAGTCCAAAAAAGGTAGGACCTAAGCTCTAGTCATCACTTACTAGTCATATCCCACTAGCAAAAACTCACCCAGTAAACCACACCTAGCTGAAAAGAAAAATATGAAATGTAATCTGCAGATGAGGAAACATTTGACCAGCAAAAGAGTAGACTGGGTCATCAAGTGATAACTAATAAAGATGCCCCAAGTTATGAGTCCTTAGAAATACACAGGCCAAAGGGACAAAAATGAAGATTTTATTTCTTAGAAGGAAAGAAAATGACAGTCTGAAAAAATATATGGCAAAATCTAACTTGTAGGTACCCAAATGTCCATTTTATTATTTTAAACATTTTTGGTAATATGATTTATAAATAAAACTTTTTTTTAGTTTAAGAAAAATGGAAAACAAAGGTAAAAACAAAGGTAACAAAAAACTTTTGTTCAGGCCTTGTAGTTCAGGCTGGCCCTGAACTCTGTATAGCCCTGGCAAGCCTCGAACTCACAGCAGTCCTCCTGCCTCTGCCTCCCACATGCTGGGATTACTGGTGTGAGCCACCACGTCCGGCTTTTAGATTTTTTCTAGAGACAGGCTCTTGCTTTTGTAGTTCAGGTTGGTCCTGAACTCAGCCTTGAAGTCAAAAAGGACTCAAGAAGAATAAAAAGCTCAAACAGTAGTAGTCAGAAGAGAACCAAGAAAAAGTGGAATAAAGAAACTCAGTGTAAGAAAAAAATTCAAAAAAGTAAAGGAAATGTTCTTTGTACTTGCAACTCCAAAGGTCATTGGAAAATAATTATGGAAGAAGCTAAATTTCAGTGGATTGAGAAGTGAAAAAGAACAAGAAAAAGCAAAACAGAAAGTATAGACCAGATTTTTTAAGACCAGGAGCTTTCAACAAAGGAAAGAAAGTAGAAGATAATTAGTTGCTAATCCACTTGCCTAGGAACTAAAAATGAGTACCACCCTCATGAGGCAAAATTGGGAAAGCTAGTTCAGGCTGGCTCTGAGCTCAGCCTCAAACTCACATCACAGCAATCCTCCTGCCTCTGCCTCCCGAGTGCTGGGATTACAGGTGTGAGCGACCATGCCCGGCACTGTGGTATGTGGTACAGGTTGCTGCTGGGTGTGAGTCTCCACACCCAGTATTGTATGTGGTTACCAGGATCGAACCCAGCCAGGTCTTTGCGCTTGCAAGACAAGAGCTGGAACCACAGAGCTAACTCCCCGGCCCAGGAAAGCTAATTCTAAAGACTAGAGCAGCTCACAGTCCTGGCTCCCCTACCTATATAAATGTGCACCTTTGGCAGCTGTATCTTAGGACTTCTCTTGGATGTGGTGACTAAATGAGGTGCTGGGGCCTCCTTGGTACCTCCGTCTGCACTCTCACAGTAACTATGACTTCTGCATGACACAGAGGGCTTGTTCTTGGAAAGTCAGGGGATCCGAGCTCAGTGCAGAAAGAAGGACGGACCGGAAATGCCTTCGTTAGAGCTGCAGAGAAGGAAGATTCCTGCCTTATTAGAATATCAAGCAGGAGGGAGTGCAATAAATGATTAAGTCTGAAAGGAGAAAAGGGATATGAATCAGGAATAGTAAAACTTACAAACTCCAAGTGCTTCTGTCTGGAAGACTAAACTGGATATGGCTGCCCTTCCTTCGAAACTTCCATCAGAAGAGACAGAGTCAACAGATTCTAACTACAGTTGTTCTACTACTTCACAGTGGCAGAGAAAGAGAAGGAATCTCTTGTGCTTATGTGATAAGCCCAAATTCCAGTGAGAAAAGAAGTATCAAAAGAATTAGATTATGTTGTCTTTGAGGTGATCAAATGCTTCTCCCAGCAGGGTGAGCTCACACTCTAGGCAGCCTAGCTTGCATCAGTGGGAGACTGATGGCCTTTGAGGCATTTGTCTTTATCTTGATTCTTCAGGTTTGGTCCCAGCCTTCCCTGGACACCCTCACACACACACACACACACACACACACACACACACACACACACTAAAAGGCAGGAAACTTGCAGAAAGTGGTCAAGTATTTTTGAAGGAGGTGAACAAGGCCTCCAGCAGACCAGGAAGAAGTGCGGAAGAAAGAAAAGGGAAGAGGTCCCGGGAGAGAGATAAAGCGAATGTTCTATTTGTGACCCCTAATTCTGGACGGTCCCCCTTTTGGGGGATTTTGTCAGCCCTTTTAGAGAGATCACTGGAAAACCACGGGTAAGGATGAGCATTTCTCAACATCTGGAATACAACTTTACTCTGGGCTCAGTCCATGACGTGGTCCAGTTGTGTAAAAATAGACCTGGCAGTGGAAAAGCACCCTGGGAAAGGAGAGAAGGTGTGGTTGAAAACTGCAGGGCTGTTTTCATGTGGTTGGGCTGTGTCGTTTAAAGGAATTATGCTGATTCAGACAGACTGAGGAAGAGTTTTATTGATTTGGCTTTTATTTTTTAATGGGAAAGACTTCAGCCTGTTTTTCAGAGTAGGAAGGCACGGTGAGAGTCAACGATTTGAGACTGAGAATGAAGAAATTGAGATGGAAGAGAAATTTGGAAATTCTTTTCAATTTTAAATTAAGAGATGGTACTTTATATTTTCTTTTAATTTATTCTGCACAAATAAAATCAGCCAAGAGCCCATCTGAGTACTGGTGTGGAAAAGAAGAAAATCTTAATTTTGGGAAATAATTGACTCACTTGAGATTTATATTTTTTAAAAAACCTGCCTATAGTCTATGGTCATACCACCCTAAACATGCCCAAATTCATCATAAAAACCTTCCTATAAATTAAAAAGCCTATTTTGAAACAAACTGAGAAGGAATTCACAATAAATATGGTACTCAATGTTGATGAACAAGATATTAAATATGTGCTGGAGATACTAAGAAACCAGGCTAAGTTTGTCTTGTCCAGGTTGTGAAGTATATTCATTAGTTATTTACATAGAAAATGTTACAAGTAGCACCATTTGTAAATTTCCTTTTCTCGTTCCTTTTTTTTTTCTGTAAATTTTTTTTTGCATTAAGTATCTTCTTCTAGTATTACTATATTTTGAAGCCACTAGATGGCTACACATCCACAGGAAGTCAACCAAAGCACCAGGAGTATTAATTTAGTGTGGAAAAGCCTCTTTCCTTGTCTACCAAATGGGAATAATGAAAGTACTTAAATTTCTAAAATGGTTGTTAGAGGCAATTAAGAAAGTATGCATATGCTTACTAAGTGGTAGACAGTGTGCATTATTATGTATTTCACAGAAGCTTTGCTGTGCTATTTTTTATGTAAAGTTGCAGAATAAAAAAATAGCCAAATAAAAATGACAAAAAATGTGAGTTCCTATAATGGACAGAAACCTTGGTGGTAGCAAAAAAAAATTTAATAAAGATATAGAGAGAGGACAGTGTATAAAAAGAGAAAAGCAGAATTCAGTGCAGATTCCAGGTGCAGGCTTTGAAGGGAAATGAGGATTGAGATGATGAGGAAATTAATTCAATGGTTTGCAGAGACAAGTAGTATTTAGTACAGAAATATTGTTTCTTACTTTATTTGGTACCTGAAAACTAAAGCTATACTTGTGTATGTCTTTAATAGTGGATGTGGTATGATATTTCCCATTGTAGTCTGAGATTTTTTGTGATATGAGGATAAAATCCAAGGCCTTGCACATGCTAAGAAAGTATGTGAATGTATTTTTAATTAAAGCTTTAATGTCATATGTTTTGTACTCCAGACACTTTGGTGGTGGTGGGGATTTATTTAGCTTAGTGGTTCCAGTGTCTCTTGCAAGTGCAAGGACCAGAGTTTGATCCCTGGTAACCACATACCACAGTGCCAGGAGCGGTGGCTCATGCCTGTAACCTCAGCACTCTAGAGACAGAGGCAGGAGGATTGATGTGAGTTTGAGGCTGGCCTGGGCTACATAGTGAATTCAGAGCCAGCTTGAACTACAAAGCAAGACCCTGTCTCAAAAACAAAAAACAAAAAAGATACACTTTGGGTGCACATTTGAGATAAATAAACATAATGTGAGAATGAACAAAATTATGGTATCTTAATAATTTAACTATAAATTTACCATAAATAAGACTTGGATCAAGGTATTTATACAAATATAGTATAAAATATAGTATATTTTTGAATGTATTGGAAAAATAGAAAAAAATAGAAGCAATTTTTATTGTAATGTTTGAAGTCAACTTTTAAAACATTTCTCCTATTTAATATTTTATAAATGAAAAATGATACATGGTAAATTATAACTTATTTCTATATTGCTCTATTTAATATATAGCATAATAGCTGTTATAATCATACAACAAGCAGTTTTTTATTTTATTTTATTTTATTTTAAGTTTTTTGAAACAAGGTCTCTCTCTGTAGTTTAAACTGACCCTGAGCTCACTATGTAGCCCAGGCTAGCCTAGAACTCATGGCAATCCTTCTGCATCTGCCTCTTGAGTGCTAAGATTACAGGAATAAGCCACCATCCCTGGCCATGACAAGCAGTTTTAATGATACTGTATATGATAAAATTGTGGACAGCAGAATCTGACTATGATTGATTGAATCTTGATTCTACCAATTCATAACTTTGACAGCAAATCAATGGTATGATCTTTTCACACTGAAATGTCCTTCTTTGTAAAATGAAAATTATAATATGTCTATCTCATTGCCTATTGTAAGAATCAGTTAATTCACGTTCTAAATGCCTGGCATATAGAAAGTACACAATGAATGCCAGCTATTGGAAGTCTTAAATATTTACCTTAGCTTCAAGGTTAGTGTTCAAGGAGGTCCAGAGGAGTGCCTTTATCCAGAAGGCTGCAACTCACAGTCACCCGAAAAAGTCTTGGCTATAACACAGATTACTTAAGTTGAGTTGGGACAGTTTCTATCACCCATCCATCCCAGCCTTCCAGAAGATCTGTAAGGGTAAGGTACCCGACCTTTGGTTCCAGTGGGCACATGATCCCCATTCTGCATCTGACCAAGACTAGAACTCCCAGCTTTATCCTACCTTGTCATGAGCAGGCACAACATGGACCAAAATGGTCTCCCTGTTCTTGTAGAAAGGTTTCAGTCTTCTTGGTCCATTCTCTTCTACCTTTATTAGGACTGACAGCTGAATTCTGCTGGGAAGGGACCTAGATGGCAGGATCCCTGCAGCCCATGGGCTGGATGGCTTTGCTCTCGGGGGCCCCATCTGGAGACCTGTGCTTCACAGAATCAGACTCATTGTTAAGTCACTATTTGTGTGCTGCTACCACCTTCCCACCCTGCACCCCCAGTGCCTGGCCTAATATACGGCACATAATGGCACTGTAGATCTGAACTAGAATAAACTGGGAGCTTGGTAATATCCCTACTTACTTCAAACCCCAGGAGTCTCTCAGATCGCCCATGATCAACCCGATTCTTGTCTCAATAGTTTCCTGTAAATCCCCCAGTCTGACTCGGTGCCCATCCTTATCACATCCCAAACCCTTTCACTGCACCCTCAGCATCTCCTGACATGAAGCGTGAAATTTTCCCTTACTTCTCCTTGTCTTCTATACTTCCCTGCCAAAAGCCTAGCTCTCCCTCTCCCACACTTCCCAGTATATCTCTTGAAGAGATGCCATTTGTTTCTCATAGTCCAACAGGAAGTGGGAGGGTGTCCCTCTTGCCGTTGCAGCTTCCACATTTCTCCTCCATCTTTTGAAAATTCTGTGCCCTTTGAAGTTCTCATTGGGTAACTGTATCATTCAGTGTCTTCAAAAGGAGACTGATGATAGATTTGCATTAAGTTAACTTCAGGATGATTAAAGGTAGAGATGACTTAAGTTAAGAATGAAGCAGAGGAAGGGCTAGTGATGCCAGGAACAGTGGAGCTGATACAGGGGCCACAAGGAATAGAAGAAGCCAGTGCTGTGACCTAGTGTAGAGAAATACGCAGAGAGACACAAAAACAGCAGAGCCCTTCAGTCCGGCTTTCTTTCCATCTGACTTTCTGCTAAAGATCCCCATTAACCAAACCAAATCAGAATCAGAGAGCAAAGAAATCTGTTGATTTAGCTGAAATCTGTTGCTTGCAGGCAATATGGCTCTGCGTGGGGTGGAGGAAGATGGAGAATAGATCTGATAAAACAAATGGAAGTTTCCATCTCATATTCAGTGTTCTTTTTCATTGTTATCATCTTCCAAACTCTTGGTCTTCAAAGACTTTAGCTGTAGCTTTTTATCTCCGTCTCTACTCTTTTACCTTCTTCTCAGTGACCTCAGAATCTTGAGGGCCCTACTAACCATTACAGCCTCCTGACTGCTGGCTTCTCCACATGTTCTTTTGTGTCTCTGGACTCAGCCATCCCGTGAACATTTTTCTTCATACATTTTTAATTTTGTTCCTGTTCCTGCCTGCTACCTCTCTCCTTCCTGCAATCCTCAACTTCCTTGACACAAAAACTGAGCAGTTTTACCTTCTCATTTATGTAAACTAACTCAACAGTAACACAATGTCTGCATTTACTGTCTTTGATTCTCTGCATTTGAGTCTCTGCGGAGACTCTTCCCAAATATTCAATTTCCCTGTTCATTCTAGTTGCTTGCCAAATATAGCCAACCTGGTTTTTCCTATAGATAAAAAGTAATTGCAGTATTTAGGAGATAAGTAATGTGAGATAAAAAGGTATAGTCTCAGTGCTGTCTTTCCTAATAATGGACATTAGAGCCTAGATCCAAATAATTATTATATGCCTGACATCTACATTGTAAGAATCAGTTTGCAAAGACATATCATCTGTCACCTCAGAGCAATACAGATGTCATTAGCATTGCCTGCCTATCTTACAGCTTCTCTCCTTCAAATTCCTCCTTTCCAACTGAATGCCAGTTTTGTTCAGTGCCACTTTCTATTCAATGAGCATGTAGTACTGAAAAATTATATGTCACCTTCCATTCCCTCTACCACCAGATTGGGGGTCTCTTTCTTTTTATGCATAGGCAAGTGGTATAAAAACAGCCTAAAGGAGAGAAAGTCAGCTGTGAGGGATTCTAGAAAAGCTTTTCTTGTCCTTAAAAAAAATAACTTTCAGTGACAAAAATTACTTTCTTTTTGGCTATAGATATTGCTTAATGTGGATACAATGTGTGGGACAACTAATATCTATTAAATATTGGGAGAGAGTCTTTTCTTGGAATACCAAGAAAGAAGATAAAAGAAAATACACTGTTTGCAACATTCTTGAGCTATTTTTCATTTTCTGCCACAGTCCTACCTCTGGACTTCCAACTATGCATTTGTAAGTCCAGGAGACTTTGCTTCCATAAAAATTTGAGAAATAGTGATTTCTAAGCCACAATATGAACTTTCTCCATTTATTTATTTACTAAGTAACTTTATGCAAAATAGTTAACTTTTATGATTTATTCCTTTATAGAGTAGACCAATATCACTCTTAATGACCTAAGTGTGATTAAGAGGATTTAAGCATATACAGAAAGTGTCCAGACATCAATGATCCAGAAAAGTATATACCTAAGAAGCCTTCCAAACTTGCCTACTGATTCAAGAATTGATTATTTGGCTGTATAAGCTGATCTAAGCACTTGTTTTCTGAGATTCTGATTTAAGGGCTCCCTGAGGCCTCTAGCCGCTGAGGCTTTCAGTAACATATTCTATCATCGGGGTAAATGTGACCATCATGCAGGTCTGAATTTAACAAAGGAATACACGACACACTACTCTGATGCCACAGGTGTTAGGGTTTCTGGTCTCCAGTGGTAGACCCAACACTATTCTACTTGAGCAAGATGTTGCACCTTTCTGGACATGTGTAGTCATCAACATACTTGTCCTGTCTCACCTCTAAGTTTCTGGGGGTCCAAAGGTAAGTTTGTTTGGGATATAGGAACTTCTGTAATATTTTTTACCTTCCTGCAATTTGATAAAGTACACATTAAAATATGTAAAACGGGTTGGAGGTGTTGGCAAATAATTATTTTGACTGAGTCCATGAAGAACAAACAGGAAATGCTCTCAAGAACGTGGTATAATCAGAGGTGATCATGCTCAACTACTCTCCTCATACTGGGTGAGATCTGTGACAACACCTAGAAAACGTTGAGTGATGGGGAAAAGCAGATTTATATAAGGATCCTAAAATCAATCCCTCCCCACCCCATAGGTATCTTTCATGAGACATGTGTTCAATAATACCTCTATGGACAGGGGTAGGGAATGAGGAAAGGAGGAAGGTAAGTGGGTGGGGGGAGAGAGGAAGGAAGGGAGAAGAGGGAGGGATAAGAATGGAGAAGAGAAAAAAGCAAACCGCCTTGGTCTCAGGACATAGTTGCTAAGTAGAGCTGGAATATCCCTAACTTGGGAGCTTCGGGGCTTTTCGGGAGCACAGGTATCTGTCCTCGACACCAATGAAAATCAAACTTATCTAGCATTTACAACTTCCCAAGTTTTCTTTTATGCCTGCCTGAGTGGCAGCCGAGGGTGGGGAGGACCAACAAGGGAAGCTACAAAAGTGGACCGAAGCCCAGCTCCATCCTGGGACTTAACGCAGCCCAGTTTCCAGTAAGCCCCGCCCACCCAAAGAGAGGCTTTTGGGTCTTCTCCGTACCCGTATCTGGTAACTGTGACCTCTAGGCCCGGAGTAGTGCGCATGCGCCATTTTTTCACATGGTGTGTGTCCTTTTTCTAGCCGCAGCTGCGGCGGCAGTGGCGGTCGTCGTAGTCCTGAGACTATGGATAGTGTTTCGGTCCCAGGATGTTACGCCCCGGGAGTCTCTCAGTCTTTTGGTAGTGGCTGGGTCGGGTAAGTATCAGGGCGGAGACTGTCGACTTTGGATCGGTCACTACAAACCCCAGAGTACACTGCGACACTTTTTCTGTTCTCTTTAGCCCTTTCTGGAGCGTTGCATGCTGAGATTTGTAGTTTCTGTGCGTTACTGGCGCCGGTCTGCCGGAGTGGGGGGGGGGGCCGGAGTGGGAAGGCTTGTTTGCTAACGCGGCCTAGGCGTCTTTCAGTAATGAGTTATTTACATTTATAATTAAGCCTTTCTGTAGTCTGTAGCTTTCTAATAATCAGTGAACAGAGATCGCCGAAGCTTTTTGATGCTAACACGCTGTTTCCTGTTTGGCTGTTGTGCGTTATTAGTCTAAGGTTTTGTACTTATTTTAGGAAACGCGAATATTACATGGTAAACGAGTCAAAGCGTAACATTTATGAATGTACAAAGTCCACAAGTTAAAAAAAAAATTACTCACAAACCATAGAACAATAGTAAAGTGCAGGATATGAGCAACAAATGTACTATCAGGTAAACAGTTTAAATTCAACAGCCTCTGAAGGCGGTTAGAATTTTCAGTGGACTGTTTTGACAGAAATTACGGATGGTCACGGAAGGCTTAACTTTTGAGAAGTACATCCTCAAGTAAACAGCATACAGTGTACTTACACCGTCATAGGGGATCTAGCGCCCTGCCTTCTGGGGAAGGCGTGTGTATGATTTAGTGTATTGCTCCTAGGACCATGGTGAGCAAAACAACGCAAAACTAAATTGAGAACTACAGAAGATGATGCAGTTAAGAGATACAATAAAAATGAGATGTATGAAGTTGCAGCCAGAGCATGGTGTTTTACAAGAAACATTTTTTTTTAATAAGAAGGTATATACTCTAGCAATAAAGTGCACAGTAAAGATAAAAACCAGTAGCGTGGTCATTAACTGTCATTATCAAGTATTATGTCATACTGTACATTATGTGCTGTACTTTTATGTGATGGGCAACACAGTAGATTTATGTGAGTATTGCCTTGGGTCACTGAGTTATGACAGCCACAGTGTCACTAGACATCAGAAATTTTTCTACTACAGTCTCATAGGAGAGCTGTCATAAATCATGTCCAGCACTGACCCGAATGTCTTACACACATACACACACACACACACACACACACACATTACTTTATTCATTTAACATATTTTGAGCTGTAGGAGAGGCCAGGAAATAAACTAAGCTCTGGAAATAACAAAACCAGTATTACTTGTCACTGAAAGCTGACTGTATACCATGCACCATGAGAATTATACAAAGAAACACCAGTAACTGAGCTAAATAGGTAATATAGAAAAGCTAGTGCTAAAGTCTTACAATTATTGGATAAGAAGTACAGCTCTGCTATGGCTATGCAATCTTCAGGAAGGACACTAAATCGGAGACAGGTAAAGGTTGCAGGATGATATTTCTGACTTGTTCATTTGGTTAATATTAGATGGTGAACTAGAAACTAGAATTAGATTGAACATTTGTTGGGCGAGTGGTACCCTTCTTCATTCAGAACATTCAAGGGAGGGAAGCACCCAGGTCTTTACAGAATCACGCTGGTTAGAAATGACCTGTAATGAAACAAACAGTTCAGTAGTGCCTGCCCAAAACTTTAGAGGAGAGAGAAAGTGTTTTTAATGTTTACTTTGCAGACAAAGCAACATGTAGTCTTTTTTTTTTTTTTTTTTTTTTTTTTAGGTTTTTTTGAGACAGGGTCTCGCTTTTGTGGTTCAGGCTGGCCCTGAGCTCAGCCTCAAACTCACATCACAGCAGTCCTCCTGCCTCTGCCTCCCGAGTGCTGGGATTACAGGCGTGAGCCACCACGCCCAGCACTGTGGTATGTGGTACTGGTTGCTGCTGGGTGGGGGGTCTCCACACCCAGTATTGTTATGTGGTTACCGGGGAATCGAACCTGGGCCCTTGCGCTTGCAAGACAGGCGCCGGAACCACTGAGCTAACTCCCCGGCCCCCAAGCAACATGTAGTCTTTAGGTACCTTAAAATATTACTTGACCACTTATACTCAAAGAACATATATTAAAATTACTACTTTTGATATAAAATATGTCTCCTTAGGCTAACTTTAGATTTAATATCAAACTCATTTCATAGGAGAGCTATTTTCTAGGCCCTGAAGGTAATAGCGATAACAGAGTTAACAAAAATTTCTACCCTTACAGTGCTTGCCTTCTAATACGTAAGAGATGAGGAGAAACAAAAGGGAAAAGAACTACATAGTGTATTATCTGGTGATAAATACTATAATAAAGACATGGGAGGAATGATTGCATTTTAAAAGATTTGTTGAGGAAAGCCTTCTGGGAAGATAACATTACAGCTGAAAGGCTGGAGACGACTGGAGCAGACTAAGGGGGAGGAAGCTGATGAGGTCTAAGGTAACAGAGGTGAGGGTCAGATTACAAAAAACTTTTTATTCTGTGTGAGACACAAAGCCATTGGAGAATTTTGAGCAGAAATAATCTGATCAACTATTTACGAGAATCATACTGGACACTGTTGAGAATAGCATTAAGGAGAAGTAGGTGGGGTACAGACCAGGGAACTCTGCTCATAATCCATGTGGAAGGTGACAGTAGCTTGGAAAAGGGAAATGGCAGAGGACCTGGTGAATGGATGCTGGATGTATTTTTAATGTAGAGCTGAGATTATTTTATTCCCCCCAAATTTACCTCAGTAGAGTACAGTGAAATCCCTAAAAGAGTCCATGTTCTTTATGACTTTATTCAATAACTTTTCAGCGAGTATATTCAATGAGGGTTTCCTTAAGTAGAAAAGGAAAAAAAAAAAAAAGACTGTTAAAGGAGCTATAATGAGTTTTCCATTCAGTGGAAGATGTTTAGTTATTAGGTTTTATCCTTAACTGTTCTAGCTGTGAAAACAAGTACCTGCTTTGCAAACCACAACACTTTCAAGGCTAAAAATAAAAACACTAAAATGAATATAAACCACATGTAGAAATTACATGCCCCGGTCAAATTCTCTCTTGCTTCTTAAGAATTATATAAAGTGAATGTGTGATTCTAATTTTTGAAATTCATACTAAATCTGTGCCACATTTCTTTCTCTATATAATTACCTCTAGAATCTGAAAAGAAATGTATTCCTTTCTCACTACTAACTTCTTTAGTAGTAAATTACTACTACTAAAAAATATGTATCAAGAGGAAACATATACTTAATTTGTTCAATTTCTTTCTACGTGTTCATGGTATATTAAAGCTCTTTCTTAGAGTGGTAAAGGCGATGGACTAGGGGAAGCTTTGTAGGGAGAGGGAGCAACATGACCAAAAGCAAGAAGAGTCAAAATTAAGATGAACAGAGACTGTTGAAGACATCAGTCCGACTGAAGCACAGTGTTCTGCAGTAAAACTAAAATAAGTTTCGCTGTAGCTCCTTCGTGAAACTGCATGTAAATATATAACTCGAATTGTCTTACTTAAAATGTGTGGTAGTGATTCTTTCATTGTTGTTTGCATAAAGGAAACACAGCCTCCCCCAGTGGTCATGAACTGTGCATCATTATATTCAGTCAACCACAGGTCGAAAATATTTGAAAAACAAATTTCATCTGTATCGAACATTCGAACACTTTTTTCTTATCATCATTCCCTACACACTGCATTATAACAACTATTTACTAGCGTTTACATGGTATTCAACAGTATAAGTAATCTAGAGATGACTTAAGATGTGTAGGTTATATAAATATATCCTTTTTTAAAAAAAAGATTTGAGCATTTGTAGATTTTGGGTTCTGTGGGGTGTCTTGGAACCAGATGCTAAGGGAATATCTTTAGCTGATGTCTCTGAAATTAAAGTATTAAATTTTTGGAGATTATATGATTTTAGGAACTGGAGCATGCTTGTTTGGTGCAGCTGGTAAATATCTGGAGACCTTTGGTTTGCTGAGACCTGTTAGGAACAGAGGTCACAGTGGACCATGCTCTGCTGCTCACGCCTCCCCTTTCCGGTTCCTGGGCACAGAAGCCTTCAGTCACTGTCTTCATCTCATTGTCCTAACCTTATTTTACTTTCAACTTCTTCCCAATATTTTTATCACCCCATGAACATGTCTCAGTCTTGCCTTCGCTTTCCTACCCTTGCCCAATGACCTTCCGACTCCTGTGTCTGTTATCCTTGCCTTCTAAGTCATCTCAGCCTTTACCAGTGATCTTGTCTACTTTTTTTTTTTTTTAAAGTTTCTGAGACAGAATCTCACTTTGTAATTTAGGCTGGTCCTGAGCTCCGCCTCGAACTCAGCAATCCTCCTGCCTCTGCCTCCTGAGTGCTGGGATTACAGGTGTGAGCCACTACACCTGGCACTGTGGTATGTGGTACTGATCGCTAGTGGGCATGAGTCACCACGCCTGGCATTGTTGTATGTGGTTACCACGGATCAAATTCAGGACCTTGCACTTGCAAGGCCGGTGCAGGAACCACTGAGCTAAATCCCTGGCTCATCTTCCCTACTTTTAGAGCATTGGTTTTGCATTACCATTTTCTTGTCTCTTATATTTTAAAAATTTATTCATTTAGTGGTTTTTTTTGAGACAAAGTCTTGCTTTGTACTTCAGATTGGCCCTGAACTCACTACTTAACCCAGGCAAGCCTTAGACTTACAGCTATCCTCCTGCCTTTGCCTCCTGAGTGCTGGGATTGCAGGCGTGAACCACCACATGACATTGTGGTTTGAGTGCTGGGATTATGAGTGTAGCCCAACACTCCTGGCGTTGTGGTATATGGTTACGGAGATCAAACTCAGGACCTTGTACTTTCCAGGCAGATGCCCCAACCACTGAGCTAAATTCCTGGATCCTGAGTCTTCTTGATTATAAGAACTCTGTCTTATACTTCTTTGTATAAATATCTGTTGCTATAGTACTGGTTTTATATTTTCCTCATATAAAAGTATTTGTACAAGGAAATACTATTTATTCCGTTTTTATTTTTTATTAATACATGTTTGTGGGCCGGGAGTTAGCTCAGTGGTTCCGGCACCTGTCTTGCAAGCGCAAGGACCCGGGTTCAATCCCCAGTAACCACATACCATACTGGGCGTGGAGACTCACCCCAGCAGCAACCAGTACCGCATACCACAGTGCTGGGCGTGGTGGCTCACGCCTGTAATCCCAGCACTCGGGAGGCAGAGGCAGGAGGATTGCTGTGATGTGAGTTGGAGGCTCAGCTCAGGGCCAGCCTGAACCACAAAGTGAGACTCTGTCTCAAAAAATCTAAAAAAAAAAAAAAAAAAATCATGTTTACATTACATAATGATTGCATGCCTCATAGAGAGTTGGTCCATGTACATAATACATATTATTTTTCTTTCCCTTCTCTTTTCCGCCTCTACCTTTTGCAAAAGATCTATCTCCATACAGTTTTCAAATATCTTGTGTCTTTTCAGAAATTTTTAGTATTGGTCATTCTTCCACCTCCAGAAATGCGAAATTGCTAGAACACGGTCCAGTGGACATGTCCGTTGTGTGTTTCTTACTGTCAGACCTTCCGCTATTTTCCAGGGGGACATACCACAGAGATCCTGAGGCTGCTTGGGAGCTTGTCCAGTGCTTACTCACCCCGACATTACGTCATGGCTGACACTGATAAAATGAGTGCTGATAAAATTCACTCTTTTGAACAAGAGCGAGCTGTTAGAGACCCTAATGCCAAGGTAAGTGATCATTTCTATTTCTAAAAGTTACAAGTTGTACTCTTGAGTTTGTTTCTGGAAATGATCTCATTTCACTTCAGTGCTGTACTTATAATAGTCAACTGTTGACGAGTGATTTTCTTTCTTGCCATCGAAGTTAAGAATTTCCTTCAATTTGCTGACTATAAAATGGTTTCCTAATTTCTTACATTCTCTTTCATTTTTATTTTTTTGGAAAAAACATTTTTTCATTGAATTCCAACAGTGAAAATTTTTATTTATAGTTATATACATAAAGCATTCAGTATATAATACTTGTTGGCTCTTTATTAAAGTTCTTTATCGAAGTCCTATAACTATTAATAATTTGATTGATCTATGACTGCATCTTATGTTCCAGATAATATGTGTATCTACTGTTAGAAATGCTGCTCTAACTCCCAATTGCTCACTTCATTTTAGCATTTTAGTCAGAACTTGAGGTTCAAAATGAAAACTATTTCTTTATCGATGATGGATTGTAGAGCTGTTAGCGTCCGTCTCTTTCTGGGGATTTTCCCAGGCGCAGGGCTGCATTATAGGGCAGCAAGCTGGCCCACTGCAGCCCGTCAGAGGCTTTGCTGGGCTTTGTGGACTTCAAGACCCAGAGAGGAGAGTCAGTTTCTCTCAGGAAAACCTAAGCTCTGCGGAAGATAAAACTGCTAGCAGTCGTGTTTTCACAAGTAGTCTAGAACAGAAGAGTAAGCCGGGAAGCTGGGTGGAGAATCCTGCTCTCCCTGTACCAGAGGTCATGCTCCATCCGTGCCGGCCCTGGCGTGGTGGGTCTTCTTTTCCTTGGTGTATCGGTCAGTTTTCTCATTGGAAAATAGTACTTGACATGCACAGCCGAGAGAAGGAAGTGGTTCATTTGGCTCATGTTTCTGAAGGTTGCAGTCCATGGTCAGCTGCTCCGAAGCAGCAGACAGCAGGACGTACACGGAGCAAGGCTGCCCGCCGCATGGTGCTGGGAAGCCGAGGGCAGTGCCAGCTCAGCCAGAGACGCCCTCGCCACACGTGGCTCCATAACCCCTTCTCAACCCGGCCCCACCGCCTCAGTCGGTTGTCGGCAGTCCCTAGTCCATTGCCCGTGGTCCGCGTAGCTGTCAGTCTCGGTCCGCTCCAGCCCACTCACGTGGCACACTGGGAGGAGAGGACCCACGAGTGCAGTCCCTCCCTCCTGACCTTCCCTCAGTCCTCGGCATCCCTGTCCACACTTCTATTTAACTTTTTCCAGTTGATTTTTACTTACTTGTTAGCCCAATCGCCAGCTATCAAATTACTATAATGTATTCTTGGAAAATCCGTGTCAAACAAGATCGGAGTATGAATCTACATGGTATCATCCCTCTGTAGAAAAATATATGGTCCTTTTT